>JAOTQR010092371.1:0-32196 GCA_025774065.1 Solanum ossicruentum | reverse complement strand
TTTAAGATGAGGGTTCCCAGGAAACAACCTCTCTACTTCTATGGTAGTGGTAAGGTTTGCGTACATTCTACCCTCCCCAAATCCCACTTGTGGGATTTTACTGGGTATGTTGTTGTTGTTGTTGTTGTTGTTGTTGTAATTTTTAGATTCAAGAAATTTTGAATTTTAGCCTTAATTTTGACTATTTTGCTCCTAAGCCTAATTCGTGTCAATATGGGTGTCAAAATTCATCCCTTAATGTGTGGTATCAATTTTTGATACTGATTGATTGACCTAGGGATCATTTTGAGGTAAGTTTGTCTGTGTGCGATTTTTGCATCAAGGTATATTCGGGTAACCTTTTTGGGACTGAATTTGAGTTATTGGATATGTTCATATGATAATTTTAAGATATAGATTGATTTATGACAAATCGAATTCATATACTAGAATTCTGCTGAAATTTAAGTAATTTGTGATTCTATTGATGAATTGAGATGAAATCTTGAGAATTGAAATATGATGAATATTTATATGATAACATGAGAGTTGTGATACGATTTGGGATATTTGTATGGTAAATTGATGATAATTGTGATACATTGAGATATATGAGCATGTTTTGGGACTCGAAGAGTCTGGTTTCATTGATAAGCTGTTTAATGATAAAGGGGTGATGATATGAGGCTATGAATGGCTTATGGTACTAGATGATCCACTTGACATGGTCGTGTGATGTTATAGCTATTTTTCATATCATTATAATGTCATATTGCATATATATACTCTTATTATGGCATTGACATGTAGATGTCTCATATTGCATCTGTATCACTAAGACATGGAGATATTTGAGACAGTCATAGTTCTTGAGATCTATTTGCTGACGCTAAAGCCCGTCGAGGCATACTACTATTGATATACATATTGATATTGTGACTTGGCATGCATTACGTCTATATTGCATTAGCCTTGAGACAAATGTATTACCTAATATCTCCCTCTCGGTGCTAGAGTCCACCGAGGTATCATCAGCACCAAAGTTCGTCACTATGCTAGAGACCTCTTTACTGGTGTCAGAGTCTATAGAGTTGTGATCAATGCCAATGACCGTCATTATATTTGAGAGTTTTTGTATATGGTCTGGCAAGACCCCCATGGGTTCTATGTGGCAGCTTCAGCTTGGTAGATATATACATCGACACCAGAGTTTGTCGTGATTCCACCTCATGCAGCATATTCATACATTACATGTGCATTAAATCATTTATTATCATTGTTATTCAGTTTTATTACTTTATAGATTTATATTACCCACTAACTCTTTCCTTACAGGTGGTAGTATTCATCGTTGTCACATACATATACGATTTTGCTTACCTAGCCGGTTGAACCTACTGGGTACATTTTGGTGTACTAACCTCTACTTTTTTTACTCCCCGTAGATCAAGCACAGGGACCCGCATATAGTAGTTGATTCACTCTAGCAGATTTTACTCCATCAAATTAGATCTAAACGGTGAGGCTCAAACTTCGAGTCACCATGGATCTTTGAAATTTACTTTATTATTGTTTCCTTTTTCAAACTTTGTATCAGATATTATCTGACACCAATGTATTTTTTTATTTAAGACCCTTATATTTACTCTTTCGTACTACTTTTGATGCTCTTGTACTCATGACTCCAGGTTTTAGGATTTGAATTAAGAATTGTGGTTATTTGTACTTGATTTTACTTTCCTTAGTCATGATTCAATTTTGGATAATGACAAGTTTGGTATTAGAGCTCTAGGTTCGTTGGGATCATGAGTCAAGAGCAGGGTGTTTAGTAGAGTCTCGCGGACCGATATGTAGATGTCCATATCCATCTTTAAGAGGCTACCAGGCACTTGATAGCAAAAGTTTTCATCTATTGCTTCTATTCATTCATTTCTTCATATCACATATTATGAAAGTATCTAATCTACTCCTTCTGCACAGATGCCAATTACTAGATCCCGACGAATAGCAGGAGAGCTCGAGTCAGTTGATGTGGGTCCTACTTGAGGTCGAGGTATTGCTCGTGGTAGGGCTAGGGGATGAGGACTTACTAGAGGGCCAACTCTGCCCAGAGAATAGACTAGATCAGTTTCTCAAGAGCCTAACTATAAGCCTAAGGGACCTGTAAACCACATTCCACCATTTTCAGCCCCAAATGCTACACCGTTTGTTTAAGAGTTACTTTTGAAGGTATTAGTCAAATTGGAGGGAGCATCTCCAGCCCTCGCTACATTGATTCACCGACTTCTATAACACCGGTTGGCCTTTTTATTGCCCTATCTGAGTCAACGATGATTCATATGGGTCCTCACTTAATACCAACAGATCCTCCTATGACTGCTACGATTCCACTTTAGATACCTAGGTTGAGTTTGGGTGCACAATTTTAGAGTTTGGCTATTGCTCCATCTATTGCACCTCCTACATTTTTGGTGCCCCCATTTTCTGCTAGTCCTGCTATGTCCACAGCTGAGCAGAAGAGCTTTGAGCAGCTTGTGTGGTTGGCTCCCTCTAGATTTGACAGTACCTCTGATGATAGAGCTTATTATTTATTATCAGAGTGCCAGTACCAACTATGTAAGTTGACCATCCTTGAGTCACATGGAGTAACTTATACCTCTTACCACTTCATCGACCTAGCTAAGAGTGGTAGAGATTAGTTTTTGCTCGCCGAATTGTTGGGTCTCCAATCAGGATATGGGAGCAGTTCATAGAGATATTCTAGAGTAATTAGTACCACATAGCCTTCGGGACAGTCGCCAGGATGAGTTTAATAGACTTCAACATGGTTCTATGTTTATTGTGAACTATGAGACCAAATTCTATACATTATCTAGATATGCCTTGTTTAATATCCCTACCGAGTTCGAGAGGATTCGACGATTTTCCAAGGGATTGGCAAGGTATCTTCAGGAGGCTACAACTTCCTTGGTTCTGGATGGAGGCACATTTCAGAGTGTAAGAGATAACGTTTGTATGATAAAGTGTATCAAACATTATAGGCAGGGTGGGAAGAAGAGGTTCCATCAGCACGGTCAGTTTAGTATACCCTCGCCCCTTATTCACAGTTCTAGAGGCAGGGTCATCAGGGTCAGGTAATCTATGCAGCCATCCCCACCGTTGATAGTGCACATAGATCCAAGCCTACTTAGATAGGTCGAGATAGTTCATCCAGTACAACTAGACGTCATGGCTTTTCAGGTTAGCCATCTCAGCGGCATCAGGCTAGGGCTGCTATAGTTGGGTTAAGGTGGGGCATTTGGCTAGGCATTGTCCATATCACACATTTTTCTCCCAAGCTTCAAGATCTCATCCAGCGCCAACATCAACACCCCGGGACACACCTCAAGCTGTGAGAGGTGGTACCAGAGGGGGTCGTGGTATTGTGAGAGATCGAGCTTGTGAAGGCCCACAGGGTAGTGGTGGCCATAGAGTCTGCTATGCTATCCCAGATAAAGTTGAGGTAGAGGCCTCTGATGTGGTTATCACTGGTATGGTCCCAGTATGGCATCATTCTAATTCAGCTTTTATTTGATCTAGGCTCTACTTATTCTTATGTGAGAACCTATTTTGCTTCTGATATTGATATTATGTGTGAGCCACTTGTTGAGTCTATTTGTGTTTTTACCCCAGTAGGTGAATCATTAGTGGTGAATCTGGTATATCGGGGTTGAATTATGACTTTTATGGGGAGAGATATTGTTGCTGACTTGATATTGTTGGATGTGGTTTACTTCGATGTGATATTAGGCATGGATTGGTTGTCACCATATCATGCTATTCTTGATTGCCATATGAAGATCGTGACCTTATCTTAACCCGACTTACCTTAGTTCATGTGGTCTAGAGTACCTAGCTCCTATCCTAAGGGTGTTATTTATTATATGCATGTATGTCCGTTGATAGAGAAGGATGCTTGACATATTGGCTCATGTTCGTACCTTGTCTTAGGAGACACCATCATTGGAGACCATTAGGGTTGTTACAGAATTTATGGATGTATTCCCTCTTGACTTACCCGGTGTTCCTCCGAACATGATATTGACATTGCTATTAATGTCTTGGCGGGCACTAATCTCATATCTATTGCCCCCTATCGGATGACTAGAGCTGAATTGAAGGAGTTGAAGGAACAATTTGAGGATTTGTTAAAGAAGGGATTTATTCGTCTGAGTGCATCTCCCTCGGGTGCTCCTGTATTATTTGTGAATAAGAAGGATGACATTATGCATATATGTATTGACTATTTTCAGCTGAACAAAGTGACCATCAAGAATAAGTATCCTTTGCCTCGTATTGATGATCTTTTTGACCAATTGCAGGGTGCCTCAGTATTCTACAAGATTGATATAAGGTTCGGTTATCATCAGTTGAGAGTTCGAGAATCTGATATCTTGAAGACCACTTTCAGGAACCATTATGGGCACTCTGAGTTCGTAGTTATGTCATTCGGGTTGACTAATGCCCCAACAGCTTTTATGAAGTTGATAAATTGAGTTTTTAAACCCTACTTGGACATATTTATGATTATGTTTATCGATGATGTCTTGGCTTATTCCAGGAGTGATGCAGATCATGTTCAGTTCTTAAGGACTGTACTTTAGAGGTTGAAGAAAGAGAAGCTGTATGCAAAGTTCTCACAGTGAGAGTTTTGGCTCGAGTTTGTGGCTTTCCTTGGGCATGTAGTCACAAAGAAAGATATTATGGTAGATTTGACAAAGGTAGCAGCTGTTTGTGAGTGGGCTAGGCCTACTTCTATAACTAAGATTCAAAGTTTCCTTGGATTGGCAAGGTATTATAAACGATTTGTTTAGGGGTTTTCACCTATAACAGCCCCACAGACTTGACTGACTTAGAAAGATGTACCGTATCAGTAGTTTGAGGAGTGTGAAGGAGCTTTCAAAAGTTTAAACAATTTATTGACTTCAGCACCTATTCTTGCTTTGCACAAGATGGGAGCTCCATTTGTGGTGTATTGAGATGCTTCTGGTGTGGGTTTTGGTGGTGTATTGAAGTAAAGGGAAAGGTGATAGCATATGCCTCTAGATAGTTGAAGGTGCATGAGAGAAACTAACCTACCCATGATTTAGAGTTAGTTGTGGTTATGTTTATATGGAAGTTGTGGCGACGTTATCTTTATGGGGTGCATTGTCAGATCTTTACCGACCACCGGAGTCTGAAAATACATCTTTTTTCATAATAATCTGAACATAAGACAACGTAGGCGGTTGGTGTTTCTTAAGGACTATGACATCTCTATTTTACATCACCCTAAGAAGGCAAATGTAGTGGCAAATGTTTTGAGTTAGAAGGCTACTAGTATAGGGAATTTGACATTCTTGAGGGCTAAGGAGAGGCCCTTAGCTTTGGAGGTTCAGTCGCTTTCTAGACAGATGGTTCTATTGGATATTTCTCCTCCTTAGAGTATCTTTTCCTTGTTGATGCTAGATCTTTATTGCTTGATCAAATTTGTGCTCATCAGATTAAGGATGCTAGACTATGCTTGATTCGTGATACAGTGTTGAGAGGTGAAGCCAAAGCAACTACTATTGATTCTGAGGGCATATTGAGGATAAATGGTAGAGTTTGTACGCCTAAGGTGGGAGATTGGGTGAGATTGATAGTGGAGGAGGCCCATTGTCCTAGATATTCCATCTATCCTAATGCAGCAAAGATGTACCATGATCTAAAATAACATTATTAGTGGTTCGGTAAGAGAAGAGACAAAGCTGAGTTCGTGGCAAAGCGCTTGAATCATCAAAAGTCAAGTATGAGCATCAAAGGTCCGATGAATTCGTTGTAGAAGAAGCACATTTCCGAGTGGAATAAGGAGCTGGTGACTATGAATTTTGTTATAGGATTGCCCATGACCTTAGGAAAATTCAACTTAGTTAAGGTGGTTGTTAATCTTTTGACCAATTCGGCTCACTTCCTACAGGTGAAGACTAGATTGAATGCAGAGTAGTTGGTGTCACGACCCAAAATGGCCGTGAGTTGCACCACCCACACTTACCCTACTATGTGGGTGAACCAAAGATACAAATCTCACATATATAGATGTTCAAGTTATAAAATATGATTATAATATGAATACTCAATTTATCAAAAGGAAGAAATAACATAATTCACTAAGTCTATTACATAAGGTTCCCCAAAATCTGAAAATTATCACATCAAGGACATCTAATCTCAAATACTAAGTCTAAGAGTAACAACACCAAGATAGATAAATAAAATAGTTTATGTCCATAAACTAAGGACATTAATTTATAATGGAGAGAATCCAACATGAGCTAAGATGATAGTTCACCCTGAAATTTGATATACTGACAACCGACTAGAGTTGAGGACGACTTGAAGTCAACGTAACACCCGTTGCACTCTACACAAGCAAAAAAAAGAAAAATACAAGGAGTCATTATGAGCAACATGTACTGTATAAGTATCATCTGTTTTCTCCAAATAGAAACCAATGTACATAAAGTAATATCAGGAAATCAACTATAACACTTAATAGTGCAAGCAACAAACATCAAGTTTAAGTGACAACACAATGATTCATGTATTTAATCTATCAAAAATACCAAGAACACACATGAGGATTCAAGCCTCCACACCGCACTTCTTTGGGAGATGGATTATTTGAGATTGAGTATATCAAATCATTTTAGTATGTTTTCCTTTAATACTATCATGTTGAAACATGGCACCTAATCCAATATAGATCATGTTGGAATGTGACACTTGATTCATAATACTGTGCCGGAACATGACACCCTATCTAATAATATCATGTCAGAAGGTGATAGCCGATCCTTAATACCATGTCGGAATGTGACATCCAATCCATAATACCGTGTCGGAATGTGACACCCGATCCATAATACTGTGCCAGAACGTGACACCCGATCCAAATATATTTTCTTCATCATTCTTTATCATTACTTTTCACTTTATTAACAATATTTCATCAAATCTTCTTTATTCAAGACATAATTTTGATAAGGCAAGTTCAAGATTGTGAATTCCATGATCTTGAAATTGCAGACCAATAAACATCTCAACCATCCAAACCACAATAATTAAATACATAGAAAAATTTCACAACATCACTTAATGTATATCAATTACTATAAAGTGTCTCTCTAACACATTGAATATGCCATAACCTACCTTAATTGAAGGATCGAAATCAATCAAGCTAATTCACTATCATCTCTCCTTTCTTCAATGCCTCAAAATATTTCCAATCTATCAAATAGAGAATGTTCATAAAACAAAAGAGTCTGTAGACACCTATATTACTATATGTCTAGCCTATACCTAAAACTTCACCTAATTTAATAATCAATTTTCAAAATTTCAAACCTAAGATTAAGTTTTAGTCCTTTCAAATAACATAAATCTAATGACATTTGTATAATATAATATACCTAATATTTAATTCGCTTTCTCAATATGTCAAAACTTGAATCATACTTTCATAATTGAAGTTACATGCCCACCAGCATCCAATAGCTTAACTTTGTTGCAGTCCTGTTCAAATACATAGAAATTATTAACCACCACAAGTTACTATTATAGCTTAATGATTGTCACATCACACATACATAATGGTTGATCCACTATTCAATTCAAGATAATTATAAAAACTATTACTTCAATTAGACATAGTGTGTAATAATGGCTCTTTTAGGTCTAACCTTCATTCACCCCATATATCCATTACTCCACCATATGAATATGCCAACTTTACAGTAAGTAACCTCAGAATTAATTGACAACTTTCTATTCGCAGCTTAAATGTGATGTCGTGCCTAGCTGCTCCTTATTATGAAGTGTAAATTTTACCCTTTAATCTATTAACAATTCTCACTTAGTTTTTATTTATTTTTTTATAACTAATTACATATTAAAGCCGATAAATTCTATTATTTATTTTAATTAATATAGGATAAATAGTATAAGGTATTAATTAAATTGTCACTTTAACCCACCAATTAAATTAGTTATTTAAAATTACCCCTTAACTAAATAACAAGAGTTATCAAATAGTCCAAAAAGCCCCTTTAATATTTATGAGATAAATTTTTCATAACATACAAAATTCTATATCTCAAAATGACTTAATGGGTCATTACAGTTGGCTAGGTTGTATATTTGAAATATTGTTAGATTGTATTGGATGCACTTGTCTATAGTGTCAGACAGAGGATCTATGTTCACTTCCCACTTTTTGCAGGCTCTGTAGCATGGTTTGAGTACTCACTTTAATTTGAGTTCAGCTTTCACATCTGGATTGATGAACAATCAAAGTGCACTATTCATGTTTTAAAGGACATGCTTCAGACTTGTGTAATTGATGGGGCCCGTTGGGATCAGCATTTGCCTTTAGCAAAGTTTTCTTACAACAAAGTTACCATTCCAACATCTAGATGACATCATTTGAGGCTTCGCATGGATGGAGGTGTAGATCGCCCATTGGATGATTTGACTCAGGTTCAGCAAATGTTGGGTGTGGATCTACTTAGAGCCTCCATAAATCAGGTTCATTTGATTCAGGGTCTATTGACAGCTCATAGCCGCCAAAAGAGTGATGCCAACCAGAGAACTAGGCCTTTTGAGTTCTCTTTTGGTGACAGTGTTTGGTTTAAAGTTCCACCAATGAAGGGTGTGATGAGATTCGGGAAGAGGGGCAATCTCCGTCCTAGATTCATTGGCCCATTTGAGATTTTGAGGAGAGTTGGTGAAGTGACCTATGAATTAGACTTACAATTTAGATTCTCAACGGTTCATCCTGTTTTTCATATTTTCATGCTTTGGTGGTACATTCCAAATGAGTCCCATATGATCTCTTATGATTCAATTGAATTGGGTCTATATTTATCATTTGAGGAGGAGACGGTAGCTATTTTGATAGACAGGTTTGGAGATTGAGTTCCAAGGACATATCATCAGTGAGTTCAGTGGCAACACCGTCCTATTGAGAAGACTATTTGAGAGTTGGAGTCAAATTTGAGGGCCAGATATCCTTGCCTTTCTAGGGCTCCAAGTACTTCCTTTTCCTTTATGTTTGAGGACAAACATTAATTTTAGTAGTGAATGATGTAATGATCTTGTTGGTCATTTTTGAGTTTATCTGTAAAAATTACTATTTTGTCCTTTTCTAAGTTTTAAAACCTATTTTGAACTATTTGTATTGTCGAAACTGAAATTTTGAGTTTTAAAAATTGAAAATATAAGTTTTGACATTTTTGAAAGCTTAAGTTGTTGAAAAAGTGAGTTTTTGTTCAATTTTGAATTTCAGGAGTTATATCAGAGATTTTTCAATTCCATCAATTTTTGAATGTCGAATCTGGTCAAGGAGAAGTCATAGAGTTGAATTCAGAGTTATAATGAGGTTTTTAGGCCTAAAGTTGCATTTTTAGTCGTTTGCATAGTCAAAGTTTGGCTTGGTCAACATTAGAGTTTGGAATCTTGGATCTAAATTCTGATAGTCCCAGTAGTTTTGAATGGTGAAATTAATGCTAGAAATGAATGGTCTCGTTATAATTTTTGGAGTTGCCAAGGCAATTTTGATAGTTTCAGTTTTAAACTTGTTTATTTGACTTGTGGTGGTAATTGTGTCAAGGAGACCTTAAAATCGAATTTTGGCTATTCCATTAAGCTCAAATCACCATTTTTTATATGGATACATATTTTGTTTTTGTAATTCTCATTTTGGATGAGTTTTGAGTGCCCGTTTTGAATTTTTCTCCTAGTTGTACACTGTTGGTGCAATCACCCTTCTTTTCCACATTCATAGAGGCTTGAGTGAGTTAATTCTCCATATCAACAAGACTCAAATTTCCATCACGGGCCAAGATCTGCTTCTTCTCTATGTTTATGGGGTCCCCACCCGCGTTTGCGGAGCTTAGTAGACTCTTCCCTCCGTATTCGTAGATTTATTCTCACGTTCATGTAGTGTAACTTACCCGATCAGTGTTAAAACTAGAGGAAACCATTCTTATTCATTTCTTCGAATTTCAAGCTTTTGGGAGTGACTTTGGACGAGACTTTCCAAAGATTTCTTTTGGGTATGTATTCTAACATCATTTTCATTAATTTTAATGACTTATATCTTAATTTTGTGGTGAATTTCATGATTTTGAATGTTCAAAATTGGGAATTTTTGGTGTATGATTTTGAAACTTTAAATGGTGATTTCTCAACCGATTTGAACTTGATTTTAGTAGAATTTCACCAACGGACTCCATTTAGCGTGTAGAACCTATTTTGAAATCAATTTTCACATATAAGAACTCTAAATTTTAGTAATAATTTTGATCATTTTGCCCTTAATCCTAATTCGTGCCATTATAGGTATCAAAATTTATCTTTTTACGTGTAGTACTAATTTTTAATAGTTATTAATTGATTTGGGGATCGTTTGATGTCTGAGTTGATTGAAAGCTTAATTGAGTGCGATTTCGTCATTGAGGTTGGTTTGACTAACCTTTCTGGGACTGAATTTGAGCTATTGGATATGTTCATGTGATAATTATAAGATATAGATTGATTTATAAGAAATTGGATTCATATGCGAGAATTGTGATGGAAATGTGATGCCAGTTATGTTGGCATTTGAGTTATTTATGATTTGATTGATAAATTAAGATGAAATCTTGAGAATTATGATATGTTGAACATTAATGTGATAATATGAGACTTGTGATACCATTTGGGAGAGTTATATGGTAAATTGAAGATAACTATGATGCCATTGAGTCACATTAGCATGTTTTGGGACTCAAATAGTCTGGTTTCATTGATAATTTGTTTCTGATGAGAGGGTGCTGATATGAGGCCATAGATGGCTTGTGGGACTAGATGATTCACTTGATATAGCCATGTGATGTTATAGATATTTTGAATATTATTATCATGTCATATTGCATATATGTACTCGTGTTGTGGCATTGACATGTATATATCTCATAGTGCATCTGTTACTGAGACACTGAGATATTTTAGACAATCATAGTGTTTGAGATCTATTTACCGGTGTAGAGTCTGTTGAGGCATACTATTATTGATATACATCTTGATATTATGACTTGACATGCATTGCATCTATATTGCATTGGCTCTGAAACAGATGTATTACTTGATATCTTCCTCCTAGTGCAAGAGTCTACCGAGATATTATTGGCGTCAAAGTCTGCAATGATACTGGAGACCTCTTTACCAGCTCCAGAGTTTGTCGAGGTATCATCGGCACTATGGACAGTCTGAGACTTGAGAGATTTTGTATTTCATCTGACAAGACTCCTATGAATTCTATCTGATAGTTTTAGCTCGGTAGATGTATACATTGGCATCAGCGCCAGCTGTGATTCCACCTCATGTATCACATTCATACATTACATGTGCATTACATCGTCATTGATTGTCATTGTTATTGGATTCTATTACTATATATGTTTATATTGTGAACTGACTCTTTCCTTGCACGTGGTAGTATTCTTCTTTATCGCATACATATTTGATTTCACTTCCCCATTCTATTGAACCCACTGAGCATATTTCATACTCACCCCTACTTTATTTTCTCCCTGCAAATTGAGCACAGAGGTCCATACAAAGTAGTTGATTCGCTCTAGTAGAGCTTACTCCAACTATTCAGATCTTAACGGTGAGACTCAGACTTCAAGTTCTTGTGGATCTTTGAGATTTTCCTTTATTATTGCTTTCTTTTTCAGACTTTGTATCAGATATTATCTGACATCATTGTATTTTTCATTTCAGACAGTTATATTTACTCTTTCGTACTACTTTATATGCTCTTGTATTCCTGATTGCTGGTTTTGAGATTTTAATTAAGTATTGTGGTAGTTTATACTTGATTTTACTTTCTTTAGTCACGATCTGATTTCGGGTCAGGACAAACCAATACTCTTTCTTTTATTTTTTGGGATGAAGTGAATAATTTTTAAGTAAAAACATTGTTATATAGATTATAAACATAATATAAAGTTATGATTTTAAAAGAAGTATTAAATAAAAAAAGCCCAATTAGAAAAAGAGGGGGGAGTTAATTTTAAAGTAAAGTTCAAGAGGCGATGTTCTCTCTCTCACACACACACATATATATATATATATTTGTATTTATGTTAAAGAAATTTTTTATGGTATCTCTGACGTAATCTTGACAAAAAGTTTTAAAACATAAAATTTTATATTCTAATCTAACAATAATTGTAAAAACTGAACGATTAAATGAAATATTACTACTCAAAAGAAATTATTTGACCATGTGTAGCCTCACATATCTGGTGCAGAAATCAACATGGAGTGTTTTATATTCTTGGTACTTTGCTTCTTCTCATTCTTTTTTCATATTCTTTTTGGAATTTTGTCTAATATTTTTCCTCTGGATAGAAATATACATAACTACTCCAAGTGTGTCAATTGAAAATAATGCATGTTATCTGTTGATGATCATCGTTTGAATCATTTGTGCTATGCGGTTGTAATTTTAATTTAGAAAAAAAAAAAGAAGGAAAGCCTAAATGTAGAAACCATGTTTAGATTATTAATAAGGGTTGTAACTGCTAATATGGCTTTTGAACTCCAATATCTGACACAACCAGTGTGTATCTGGTAAATAAATTAAATCATTCAATTTAATAGATGAGGAAAATAGGAAGAAGTTAAATAGTGATTTAAAAATACAAAAGATTGGAAAGAAATTTATGTACTCATTCTAACATGAGAGGGTATATATATATATATATATATAATGACCTACTCTATTGTTATTGGAAGTATTTGCAGTAAGGATATGCGAATCTCACTTGTCATAAGTTCAGGATCAATTTCTTGGTATACTAGTGTATTAGTTGAGAAGTTAAGGTTATATAATGCCCTATCACAAAGTTAAGTTGAAAGTTCCTTAAAGATTTAATTTCAGGCTTCAGCTGAAACTAAGGTCAACTTCAAATAATTATAACTTTTAGTCTGTAATGAATTAAGTGGACTACAACCTATCAAATTAAAGGTCTACGATTCTTCTTTCCAAAGCTACAAGTTTGTGTCATTCACAATTTGGAGTAAAATGTAATTACCTTTTTATTGAACATTATCTGGGTAAGGCGCCATGACGAGATTCAACGAGGCAGAAAGAAAAAAATATGAATTTTTATTATATACTTCTTCTATTAAGTGCCAAAAATAGATAAGGGTTATCCTAGACACCCTCAAAGGCTGCTCTAGGCTTGCAAAGAAGGGAGAGAAGGGATTCTCATGCAAGCAAGGACACAACCCAATGGATTTCAAGCCTACCTTTTGCTGCCCAAAAGTGAAATTTTTTGCTATCCTCCTTCCGATTATGTTTGGTGTTCACGTAGACTAGGTTTTTCTTCTTGAGTAGTTGTAAAATTATTTCCATCGCATAATATAATGTATATTGGTCGGAGAAATTTTGCTTAGGCCTTCGACCATGGGTTCTAGAAGGCTAGGAGTGTGATTATTGTTGTTAGAGCAGGAAAGTACTATATGAGTTGTAATTAGGCTATGACTAGTGGATAATAATTTAGTCCTTAATTGTTTACCTTAGCACTTCTTTTTGAGATTTTGATGGTCCTTGTGAGATTATACAAAAAATAAAATAAAATAAATGTTGGGGTATTGTGGAATCTTGAGACTTGTGAAAGGTCATCATGTGGCTAATATCATAGAATAATCTTATGATTTACTTGTGATTTCAAGTGTTGTAGTTGCATTGTAGGTGGTGATTTTTGATTCTCATTTATATTATATATGCTTGTTAAGTAAGTGATAGGTATTTTCTGCATATATGTGAATATGAGAATAATTGAATGAACCTAATAAATGAGTAGTACTCACGATAAAATAGCATGCAATGAACTTAGTACTTGAACTTGACAAGTTATAATACATTCTTTGTGATTGTAGTTTGTGATTATGATTGTGATTATTGGATAGGGTACCACATATGTACATATTTGATTAGGTATCACATTCTGACATGCTAACTATTGGATCAATTGTGACATTTTGGCATGTTAATAGTTTGAGTGTGGATTAAATGAAAGGACTATTGTTACATGTGAATGAATATGATTACATATGTAGTGATAACAAGAACTGACATAATTATAACTAGTCATGCCCATCCTATGTAATAGTTAGTATGTTAGAATCAAATGTTGAAGTACTACTAAATCCATCCTCATGGTGATGTTATCTATATGGCTATCTTATGAATTTATTGTATATCATCTATCTTCCTACATTGTGTCTATTGTTATATTTTCATATAACTAATAATGGGGTGGGATATGACCAAGGAGAGAGTGGATATGGATTGCAAGTAATAAATTGGTGACTTAGAGTGAAACTATATTTAGTACCATGATTCTGTGTGTTAATGAGGACTTTAAAAATAAAGTTTGAGATTTTATCCCTATGTAGGTGACACTGGAGGGAGAATCCTGCTATGGCAGGACTGTCATAACGAGATAGGTCCTATCATGGGGGGCAAGAATAAATAGAGAGCGAAAAGTGTTAAGTTGTCTTATTATGGCCATTAACAAATAAAGTTAATAAATAATTTAGGCTGAATATGATTGATAATTAATAGCTAAGGGGGATGAAATGATTAGATTAGAATTAGCGGTTATGGGTTCAAAAACTCCTTTATGGGTGATAGAAGGGCTAGACCCTTATCTATCAACAGTTGGATGTGGAATAAATACTAGTGGTGTTTTAAATTAAGAGGAATGGTAAGACTATGCTGGTAAATGATAGGATGGTGCATTCCCTTATCACATGCTCATTTTTGAATGTTTGCTTTAGATTGTGTAATAGATTTTGAATTGACTGTTGATGCCTACCTGCACATGTTATTTGTATTGATATTACTTTTGCTGTACATTTTTGGGTATGGTTGTAGCATTGGTGATATTTCTTAGGTGAAGACAAATATCTCCAATAACTTCTATTCTTCCTTCCTTATGGTGGAGCTGTGTCATTATTTTGTTTCATATTATATTCTTAAAAGCTCTTGCACCTATTTAAACTAGATACCTTGAGGATGTTAGACATTTTTTCAAAAGTTTTAATTTTTCTTAAACACCAGATTTAGTAGGGATATTATTTTTTGCTGTATTATCCTATGATTTTTTATTTTCTGCAAAATTAAGTTGGTTAAGAATTGAAGGTTCTCATATATATATATATCACCTGTGCTAGCACGAGCCCAATATATATTATTTGGGATATCTTAATTTATTTAACACAAATGAAATTTGGAGAATTAGCAATTTTTTTATGCAAGTTATTAATACTATGATTTATAGTAATTTTACAATAATATACACTACTTCCTCTTTGCCAATTTAAGTGGCATAGATAGAATTTCAAGAGACAATCAATTTTTTTGTCTTTTAAATATTTGAAGGTGTAAATTATTTTGATTTTTTATTTTTTTAATATTACATCAAATTTTACACGCCATAAATTAAATCTTGTGGGTCAATCAGCGTTTGTATGTTTTTAAATATTTAAAGTTGTTAGTTATTGAGATTTATATTACTTTTTATAATATTTAAAGATAATATAACGAAAAGATGCCTACTTTTAACCTCAATTTATGTAAAGTAATTTGATTTGTCATGATATTTTTAAAAAATAAATGCTTTTAGAATTTATAGTTTACAATAAGTCATAAATATTTGTGTGGCTATAAATCATTTTATGATGAACAAAATAAATATTTTAAAATTAAATTATTTTAAAATATAAAAATATAAAATTCTTTTTGAGACTCACTTAAAAAAAATGTTATAAATTGAAATAGAAGAATGGTAAGCTAAGGGTTCTAACATTTGTTAAATATTTCTTCTTCTTCTTTAGCGTGCAGATGATTAAAAAAATATAATGATGAATGGTGATATGGGAAAATTTGTCCAAGTGTGTAGAAGGTTATATGAAAGGTGCAGTAAGATCTAACTTTGATTAATACTATTTTGTGATTATTAGCAAATTGACAAAAGTACCTTACCGGCTCATAATGCAAAAGGTGGCACTTGCACGGCATTGAGTGAAAGTTCAGAATAGTGTTGAGTGTTGACATTTAAAAAAAAAAACTAAAGAGGCCTGAGAAAACACAAAAAGTAAAGTAAATTACCATTCTGCCCTTAAAAATATTTATAAGGTTTCAAAGCTGACATGTTGAAGAGCTATGTGGTTATCTCCATTTATCATATAGTATAATATAATATGTAAACTTATCATTAGACAATATGTCTAGCAGCCTTTTATCAACAGTTAAAAAATTAAATTCTTCAATGGGAACAGGGGGGCTAAAACCATACAAGTCCCAATGAACGAACCTCTACAAAATATCTACCATATCATAAGAGTTAGAAAACACTACATGTTTTATTATCCCCCACACAATTTATCATACACTAGGGAGATATGTAATAGGGAGATATTACATAAGAGGATGCTTAAATTATTTCTTTAAATTTATTTTAATAAATATAGTATAAAGACTAGCTTGCTTGCACTTCCAAATTTCATAAGATATCTACAATATGTCATGTCAAAATAAATATCTGATAATTTTATCATTACGGACTTGAACAGATAAACAAAAACACATAGCAGAAAAATTTCAATGAAATGCATTTACAATATTACTTTCATTATTTGTTGTCACAACTCAAATCTAGGGCCTAGTTGTGACACAGTGAATGTGACAACTGAAGATGCCATATCAAGATTTCTTATTAGTATCATAAGCATATATAAGGTAAATAAACAATAATAAGAGTAAGCAAGCAGAAACATAGTTTCATACAAGCTAAGATAGTAGTCAACATTTCTCATTAGAGGGAATTACATAAACAAAGGTCCAAAACATATTTCTATATCATAGATATTGGCGGGGTCTAGAACATGCTACTAGTTCACCCTCAAGATAAGGAAGTATTAAAGTCTTAACATGTCACTACCTGTTACCGATCATGATGGCCCCAACTAGGGTCCACCTACAAGCAAGCCAATTTCCAACCCAAGGTACATGTTCTAGCTCTCTAGTCCAAACCAAATCGATACAACAATAATATAAACGTCGAAACCTACCCAGAACCTGCAAGTCAACTATACAGAGCTACAATAGACAAAAGGACACATCATATACACATATATAATAATAATAATATAATATACAAAATCAGAGTGCCTCTACAAATACATAACACTGCTATACAAGGTCAATGTCTGGATACAAAAGATGACCATCAACAGGAAGGAGATTGCGAAGAAACCAGATTTGGTCGTGCTCACCGAAAGTCTCGTAAGTGCTTTCAAAGTTACCCAACTCAGTTATCATGGCCCATACCTGGACCTTCATCACGAGAAGATGCATAAGAAGGGGTGAGACCAAAAAAGGCACTCAATAGGCATCATCGACTGACCGAGTGAAACAGTATACATATATAAAGCCCAAATATAAAGAAGAACTGCAGTAGTGTAGAAAAATGAACTCAAATCAAGGTATAAACATGTCTAGAAAACCTCAAGCCATTACTAAGCCAACCTAGAAGACGAAAAATGATAATTGAACTAAACAAAGTGATGACAACAATAACTTAAACCAACCCAAATGATGACCATCCATACCACGAATGAAAACTACGTAGGCTCATACCACAGCGGCCCCTAACTGATGTATAGTGTTGTACATGGGTGCAAGGTCCTAGTATCTATGCCTGTATGACAATTGGGCTCCCATAAGCAAGAAGGTACACCCGCACAAAATGATAATGCCAACAGAAAATCACAGAACCCCATAGAACCATCACAACCCAACTCTCTACATCATCACCATAAGGGTCAGTTGTACGTGGGTGTAAGGCCCTAGTATATAATCCTGAACACTCCCTAAGCCCCTTAAATCTAGGAGGTACACACACACACAATTAGTGTGTGAATAGGTGAGTAGATGCACGAGTAAGTAATCACAGGGCCTCATGATGTGCTATTAAAATACAACACATTTAATGCTTAAAACTTAGAATTTTGTGTGTTCTCAATAGAATTTTGTGTGTTCTCAATGTGATATTATGGTTCTTATGTTTTTTTGGTGTTTAGTTTGTAGGAAAGCAAGTTGGCATGATTTTGGGGAAAAATTGCAGCCTCTTCTGGTTTTTAATGATTTACGGGATCCTCTACGAGTCATATGGGATTCTAGGAGTTTTAGAGTGGGTTGCGTAAGGATTTTCATTGAAATATGAAATCTGAAGTTCAGCTATACGAGATCTTTATAGGAGTCATAGATTGCTCTACGAGTGGTATAGGATGGTTTTGTGAAGAATTCTAGTGAAAGGCTTGTTGATGCAAATGAAGTCCACGAGAGTGCTATATGAGTCATTACTCAGTCTACGACTCATAAAGTATATTCGTAGTAGTAAAGTCCAAGATCTCAAGAGCTAAAAATGAGTTAAGTGACTTTATGATGATGAAAGGATGTTATTTATGTATTGATTCCATGAGAAGTATCTATTGTGTTCTAAGATGAGCATAGCCAATTGAGCAGTGATGCCTCAATCACCTTGGATGGGGGTGATAAGCTATCAATCAATTGAGAGGTTGATACCTCAATCATCTCGGATGGTGGTGGTAAGCCATCAACCAATTGAGGGATTGATACCTCAATCATATCGGATGGGAGTGGTAAGCCATCAACTAAATGAGGGATTGATACCTCAATCACTTCTGATGGAGGGTGGTCATGTCCATCAACCAATTGAGGGGTTGATACCTCAATCACTACTAAGGGGTGGTCCACCTTAGATTCCAAGTACTAAGTTGCTTGGTCTATGATGATGGTCTATTCCTCTAAATATAATATGTTCCATATATAAGCATGTTTATTTCAAGTACCATCCATGCATGCCATATTGTTATATGTCCACCTATTGCCTAATTATGCATTTTCACTATGATGCCGATCTATTGTTGCATTGTATCCTACATACTTAGTACATTCAAATGAACTAACGCATACTCTATGCCTACATAATGTTACCATGTATGAACTGGAGCCCCACTTGATTATCCTCCTCCACCACGTGGCTAGTGCGATATCTCTCAAAGCAAGTTGGTGAATCCTAAACTTTGACAATATACTTCTCTTGATTTATGGTATGTATGGACTGTCTTTCCTTTATTGTATATTTTGACTATGAGGGTAAGCTCGGTTGCTTGTCTTGGCCCCTGCTAAGTTCAATGTTTAGAGGTATTGTTAGAAAAATTATGTAAGATGCTATGAGCCTTGACTCTATGATATCTTATGATATGAAAGATGTCCCTTAGCCCCATGTTCCCTTTTTACTATCTCTTATTTTTGTTTTAATGGTCCCGCGACTAAGGATGTGTAATGATAAGCTAAGAGGTTGATTGGGGTCCCCTCAAGTTCCCCATTCGCCATGTCACGTCTAGGTCCTAGGCTTGAGTCGTGACACTCGAACACCCCAGACCCCAGCTAAGGCACCCTGTAACATGTTTATACTGTACGAGCCTGACTCTGTAGGCTTAAACTAGCAAACAGGAGTGCCACATTGATAACTGTATAACACGAACTGGTCAATCTGCACCAAGGGTAATATCAAAACCGAGGTCATTCAATAATATCACTCAACCTGCATATCACAATCTTGAAGAATCATCATACCTAATCCCCCACTAATAAAAGGGACCTTCCATTATCTTGACACTTGATGTAGGATAAAAGAAGCTCAAAACTCATACTCAAACAAGCGATCAATGGAGCAACACACCAAACACTATATAACCATAACCCAAGTACCAGGCAATCTGGCAATATGATCAACATTCCTACTGGCAAGGATAGCCAGGAATCTAAACAACACAGCCTCAATCGGCTAACAGTCATAACAAGTTCCCAGGGCAGAGTGGCTATTAACTCAACTGATAACACAACAACATCTAATATAACAATAGAAAGTCCAACTAAGCCTCCTGACATAGCATCCATCTCAGAATCCAATGACCAAAGAAATAGAAGAATCGCATATCAACAAAATCACCACAACAAAATCATAACCATAGAGACACAAAGTGTAGCCAGGGGTATGACTGATAACTGGCCTCTCAAATCCTATACACGCTAGTATCAGACTACCCACTCTACTAGGCTAGCATCAAAATGGTTGTATGTATAAATCACATACTAGGCTAGCATCAAAATGGTTGTATGTATAAATCACATACTAGGCTAGCATCAAAATGGTTGTATGTATAAATCACAAGGTTCGGCTTACATTCAGCCACCAACAGGGTATAATGGTAACATAGGTGACAACTACTTAGAATCCCACCAGGTACACATACTCATCGACCTAAGAAAACATAACAGGTCAAACTAGTAGGTAAATAATTGAACACAAATATCCGAACGGTACCAATGCCCAACCTTACCCCAGTCAAAACTTATCTCACCTTCAGTATCTCTATCAAGAGTTCTCATAGCCTATATAGCCTTTAACCAACCACTGATGCATGGATATACGTATCACAAAACTCCATCCCTAATAACATCTCTTATAGCATAATACATAGCCATCACCTATCAAGTGCTGATCACGAAAGTCAACCTCTGAGGCCCTTCTACATTCTCAATGCCTACAAGCTTCCTTATTGAGCTGTTAAAACTTGAGGGTATCTAGGCTCTACACAATAGGTCTAGAGTATGCTCCTATCTGGGACTATCGACACAACACTTTACCAGCCATAATTCTGACCTCCACGAGAAACCAATGTGGAGGGACAAACAAAGGAAAATTCTCAGAAAGCAAAGAACCATTGACATGATGTATAACCAGGATCAATAACAAAGAAAGGTTCCTAAATATCCCGTAACCTCTTAGAGATAAGTCACGGACATCTCTGCACCTATCCATAGGACTCTACTAGACGATAGCTCTATATAACCGAGACTAGTAAACCTCGCTCGGATACCACCTTGTCATAACTCGGTCCCGGTTATGATGGCACCTGCTAGGATCCACCTACAGGCAAGCCAATTCCCAACCTAAGGGTACTTTTCCTTGCTCTCTAGTCCAAACAAATCAATACAACAATAATATATACATCAAAAATTACCCAGAAGCTGGAAGTCAACTATATAGGGCTATAATAGACACAAAGACATATCATATACATGTATATCAATAATCATAATAATATACAAAATCAGAGTGCCTTTACAAATACATAACACTACTATACAAGACTAATGTCTATATATAAAAGATGGTAATCAACATGAAGGAGATCATGAAGAAACTACATATGTCAATACTCACCAAAACACTTATGAGCGCTTTCAAAATTCCCTAACTCAACTATCACGGCCAGTACCTGGACTTGGACTATGAGAAGATGCAGAAGTAGGGGCGAGTACCAAAAAAGGCTCTCAGTAGACATCATCGATCGACTGAGTGAAACATGAAACATATATAAAGCCCAAATATAAAGAACTGCAGTAGTGTAGCAAAACGAACTAAGATCAAGGCATAGACATGTCTAGAAACCCTCAAACCTCCACTGATCCAACAAAGGAGATGAATAATGATAACTGAACTAGCCTAAGTGATGACCATGGTAGCCTGAACCAACCCAGGTGATGAACATCGATACCACTGACAAAAACTGTGTAGGTTGATATCACAACGGCCCCTAACTGAGGCATAGTGTTGTACGCTGTTGTAAAACCTTAGTATCTATGCCTATACGCTAAATGGGCCCCCATAAGCTAGAAGGTACACCCGTGTAGAATAATAATGTCGGCAGAAATATCAGAGAACCCCATGGAACCATCACAGAGCCCAATTGTCCACATTATCAGAACAAGGGTCGTTATACGTGGGTGTAAGGCCCTAGTATCTAAGCTAGGACAACCCCTAAGCCCGCATAAGCCCAGGATATACACCCATGCACAAGCAGGGTGTTAATAGGTGAGTGGATCTAAGGGTAAGTCATCGTGGGGCCTCACCCCAACCATCACAATTCATCTGGGTCCTCAACCCTGTATCGACATGTGGCACCAGATCCACAATTCTCTAGCCTCCGGTCAAGCAGTCAGCCAGGTCCAGATGGTCTAACACTCAACATAATAGTAGGGTGTATCCCCTATGGGAGAAAGAATCTCTCTTACATAAATAATAGTGTCTCATCTCAGGATGTCAATCACGGGGCCCAGCCCCATATTATATCAATCACAGGGCCCAGTTCCATTTAATATCAATCGGGGTCCTTGACCCAAATCTCAATCGATGCTCAATCTGCAAAATCGATATTCGTCCTCTGATACTCAAGCGTGACTACCAAAACTCTAAACATAAGGCGCATAACCTGTGAACTCAGATACTTGAGCATGGTTGTTAATGCTTAAACAACAATAGGGAATATCATCTAGGGCTTGAGGTATCAATCAATCACTCACTCAATTAATCTATCTGGATTTGGAACTATAATATCATATCGTGCCCAATGTGAACGTAGGCGATGATAATCGCATCATGCCTAGAGTTAACGTAGGCGATAACACTCTCAACCTAGGTAGCCCACATTCTCAAACTGACCTAAATACTCATAATCACCACCACTCTCAGGTATAAGTAGTACCCCAACATAAGATGAAGTGAACCAACACATAACAACTGTCAACAATACACCAAAGTATATGTAAAACCCCACCTCTTACAATACTAGTACTATACAAATTAGCATCAATTTTTAAAAGTATATGAATCTCATATTATAGGGCGATATGTGTGTCTAACGTTTAAGAGGGTCAAGTGTATACATGTTTTGTCTCAAATTGAGGAGATCACGACCCTAAAAAAAGTGAGAGAATTGAGGTACTTGCAGGACTTAAGAAGCTAGAAGGTGAGTCACCTACTTACTTACCTTAAATTTGCTAGCTAAACGGAGAGGAGGCCCGATGTTGAATTTGTCTAAGTCCGATTATGAATAAAGTTCGTGTTAAGGGTATAACTTTAGCCCATGTTTTAGCATCATAAATAAACTATATTTTTAGACCAAGATAAATAATAAAAGGGTCCAAGTACACCACAACCAACTTAGCTAATTGGACCCAAACTAAATGAAGAGGAATTTGGAAAATGGATAGCCAAGGCCTACCAACTTTGAGACCCATTTAGGCCCAAGTGTAAGGGCCAAACTGCTGCATCACAAGGTTACTAGTATGTGTTAATATGTGATGAAAAGTTCAAATGAAAGTTGGCCAAAGAGACTCTTTAAAAGGGCTCAAAAATAACTCTTTAATTAATTTCACTTTGGAATAAATTTTCAGCTTTCCTCAAGACTCTTTCTCTCTCTTTATTTCACTTCATAAGGCAACCTACACAACCCTCTAGGGTTTTTGAAGGAAACCGGAACCTTGAAGGGTAAGGTAAGTGTAAATATCCATGTATTTATTATACTTATCCCATGACAAAAAAGAAGTATATGCTAGTTATGTTTGTGCTGAAATTTTGGACAGCATGTGTCCTAAGGATTGTTGTGAACTTTTCTTGTTGTTCAGGAGGATTTTCTCTTCTTGTTTGGCTGAATTACGAAGTAAGAATATGTTCTTAACAAGGTTTAGTTTGTTAGTGATGTAACTTAGCTGTTGCACCACTCCACAAAAGTGAGTCCTTATATGATATCGCAATTGTGTTCTTAGTACGAACTTGTGGGCTGATTGATGGAAGGCTATTGCCTCACGTTCTTCATGATTGCTTAGTACTGTTCTAAGATTTTTAAGGCTGTTTTTATGTATAGATGTGTTGAGGAAAGTTTGGGTAAAATTGAAACAAGTTCGGGATTATCGACGTTGAAATATAGCGAAGGGATGTAACGTTATACCGCCCATTTGTATGTTGTATAGAATTATTATATATTGTGCCTTGTGGGCTGTTGTAGGACTGTTATAGCAGTAAAATAGGCTGCACATGATATGTGTATGAGAATGTGTATTAAAAAATACGATTAGTAGCGGAAAGGTTGAAAGAATGCGTTCGGGTTCATAATTATCTGCTTGCTACCTGTGTGTTTTTTTATGAGATTGGGCTGTCAAGATGTATCTACTAGCTGCTAATGCTAGTTTTATTACCTACTATGTTGTAAATATTTGGAGGAAGGGAAGATTATCTCGAGCTAATAGCGAGGTCGTACAGCGAGGTATGTAAGGCTACTTGATTTTGTATTATTTGGCATGAAACACAGATCCCTCTTTAGCACATAAAGACACTTACCAACTCCAACACAACTATTAACCATGCCTCAACTCTTTAACATTTTCACATGCTCTCATACATAGTCACCTTTAAATTTGCATACATTCTTGGATACCAAGATACATGAATTCGTTCTACTAAATAAAGTTCATGTGTTGTTTTACCTCCTATGCATTTCATTATTTATGTATCATACTCATTTCATTATGGTGTTGTTTTTTGTGATTATTTATATGTCATATGTTGTATCTACAGTCCTACAGCTCCAATATTACGACCACCAGAAAAATCATCTCAAATGTAATTGAAAGATAAAGCAAAGTATATTGCTTGTCGGTGAGTGGTAACCTAAGGGGTGGAAGAATCACCTAGCCAGGGTCAATCCTATCACGGGGGGTAGCCCAACCAGTTATAGGAAAAGCCTAGCCAGGATCCTGATATAGATTTAGCACTGATTAGATGGTCATTTGTATTACTTGCAATGCACAGACTATATAGTAAAGGTAAAGTAATAAAAAAACATAAAGTACAAGATCCCATAGTATAACTAAAGGTAGTCTCTTATCCTACACTAATGCATAGTTCCATCTGAGTTGTTGCTTCATATACAGTATTTTCAGCCTTATATATTCAGTACATTATCTCGTAATGACATTTCTTACGGGAGACCTGCATTTGATGCTGCAGGTACAGGTCCTAGTAGATCTCCCCAGTATGAGTATAGGGTATCCAACTGCTATTACCATGCTTCAAGTTGCTACATAGCCTTGTGTGTCTAGAGCTTATATTTTTGTATTATATTGTTAGTCGAGGCGGGGCCTGTCCCGACCCTTATTAGATACTTTTCCTTATCTAGAGGCTTTGTAGACTATGTAAATTAAAGTGTGGTCATGTCTTGTACTTTAAACACCGTGGCCCCAATGATCTAGGCATATGCATTTCCTTTTAGATTGTTATTACTGTCTACTTTTTTAAAGGAATGTTGAATGTAGAAATCCCTCATAATATGTATAGAAAATGCATAGATATAGGTTGGTTCTCCCGGGCCATATTGGCAACGGGTGCCAGTACGCCTTAATGGGACTTTGGGCGTGACAGAAGTGGTATCAGCGAATCATCCTAGGGTGTCTACAAAGCCGTGTCTAGGTAGAATCTTGTTTATCGATGTGTTGTGCACCACATTTATAAGAAAGAGGCTATGTGGCATTTAGGAGTTGTTACTTTCTTTTCATTCTTTAGATCGTTCCATAGAGCCAAGTATAATAGGTGCATTATGTCTAACTCCTAAATTATTTTGTACAACAAGTATGCCACAAAACAGGCAAAACAAAGATAAAGGGAAGGGAGTAGAAGTGGTGTTTGGTATACCTAGTCAGGTGAGACAATGAAATGAGATTCAAGAGGAGTCTCTGTCACATACATCTCTAACTCATCCAGATCCTGATGAACCCGAAAGTAGTGAAATTCCCCCAAAACCACCTATTGATGCTACCATACAGAATATGAGAAATGCCATCCAACTATTGACCCGTATAGTTGCTGGCCAAGGTCAAAGACAGGAAGGTCCAGTTATAGGTGCAGGTGGTGCGAATAGGGCAGCTGACACAATGATACATGATTTTCTTAATTTGGACCCCCTATCCTTCACTGGGTCAGAACCTAATGAAGATCCCTAAGACATTATAGATCAGATTCAGTGCACTTTGGATGTTATGCATGTGAGTGGTACAGAAGCTGTCGAGTTAGCGACATATAGGTTGAAGGGTGTGGCTATACTGTGGCATGCAGCTTGGAAGAAATCTAAGGGTATAGATGCACCTCCAACTACTTGGAAGGAGTTCAAAGGGGCATTTCTTGACCAGTACTTGCCATTAGAGATCCTAGAGGCCCGTGTAGATCAGTTCTTGAATCTCCACCAAGGGAATATGAGCGTGAGGGAGTATACTCTTCAATTAAATTCCCTGGCCAGGTATGCTCCTAATGTAGTTGCAACAATGGCTGATAGAGTTCATCGATATATGGATAGATTGGATAGGTATCTGGTCAAAGACTGTACCATTGCTTCCTTGAACAAAAACATGGACATAGCGAGAATGCAAGCTTTTGCATAGAAATTGGAGGATCAGATGCAAAGGAGAAGGACACAAGAGTTAGAAAGGGCGTAGTCCAAGGGGGGCAGGTCTACAGGGTACACCACACTAAGGTGAGCTTAGGCCTCAGTTTTCTAATAGACCGCCTAGTACATTATCTTCGTACTCTGCAGCAGTGCTCCATCATAACCTCAGGGTTATAGGAGAAATTAGTTTGGTCCAAGAAGTGAAGGGCAAGGCACCCGGATAGTGGGATATTCAGCAGGCCAACAGATGACCCCTACACAACCTTGTAAATAGTGTGGAAGAATTCATTCAGGTATATATCATGTTGGGATAGACGTTTGTTATTGGTGTGGTGCGCCAGGGCATATGATGAGAGATTGCCCGAGGAGACTTATGGGTGATATAGCACAACCTACTGGATCAATTATTGCATCATCAATTTCAGTTCCTCCATTAGGTAGGGGTCAGCAGGTACCTATGCATCGTGGTAGAGGTGTTAGAGGGGCAGCTAGTTCTAGCGGAGACCAGAATCGCACTTATGCTCTAGGGAGTCGAAAAAATTTGGAAGCTTCACCTGATGTGGTCACAGGTATATTGTCCATCTTTTCTCATAATGTATATACATTAATTCACCCTGGTTCTATACTATTATACATTACCCACTAGTTGTCGAGAAGCTTAAGAGAACACCCAAATTATTGAACAAATCATTTGAAGTATCCACACCAAACAGTGAATCTATTGTGGCTAGAAGGATTTATTATGACTGTGTAGTAACTGTTTGTGATCGTGACACATTGGTTGACCTTATTGAGCTAGAAATAGTGGAATTCGATGTTATAATGGGCATGGGATTGTCGAACTAAGAAAGTGTACTTCCACTTTCCAAATAAGGCAGTTCTTGAATGGGAAGGTAATATTGGGGAACCAAAGAGTAAGTTTATCTCTTTTTTTAAGGCCAGAAAGATGATATCTAAGGGGTATATATGTCATTTAGTTAGGGTGAGGGATAAGGAGGCAGAATCAGCAACCCTTCAATCAATTCCAGCAGTGAATGAATTCGTTGATGTGTTCCTTGAAGAACTTCCAGGCTTACCTCCAGAACGAGAAATGGATTTTGGTATTGATTTACTTCCAGGCACTCAACCTATTTCCATCCCTCCATATAGAATGGCTCGGTAGAAATGTGTGAATTAAAAAAGCAGTTAAAAGACTTATTGGAGAAGGGTTTTATAAGACCTAGTGTTTCCCATTGGGGTGCACCAATGTTATTTGTACGCAAAAAGGATGGTACCTTAAAAATGTGTATCGACTATCGTCAATTGAATTGGGTGAAAATTAAGAATAAATACGCCCTCCCCAGGATTGACGACTTATTTTATCAGTTACAGGGTGCCAAATGCTTTTCAAGAATTGATTTAAGATCAGGTTATCACCAAATGAGGGTGAAGGAGAAAGATATACCTAAGATTGCTTTTAGAACATGCTATGGTCACTTTGAATTTCTTGTTATGTCATTTGTGCTAATGAATGCAACCGCAGTTTTAATGGATCTGATGAACAAGGTATTTAAGCCATTCTTAGATGTGTTCGTGATAGTATTTATAGATGACATTTTGGTATATTCAAGATCAAAAGAGGACCATGCAAATCACTTACGACAAGTATTACACGTTCTTCGTGATCGACAGTTGTATGCCAAGTTATCTAAATGTGAATTTTAGCTAAAATCAGTATTCTTGGGTCATATTGTATCTGATGAGGGAATAAGGGTTGATTCACAAAAGATGGAGGCTATGAAAGATTGGCCAAGACCAACAACATCCACGAAAGTTCGGAGCTTCCTAGGTTTGGTAGGTTATTACAGAAGGTTTGTTGAAAGTTTTTCTTCTATTTCTGCACCTCTAACAAAGTTGAGACATAAAGCAACCAAGTTCCAATGGAATTATGCATGTGAAAGGAGCTTCCAGGAGATGAAAAATAAGCTAACTTTTGCACCTATAGTATTACTTCCAGAAGGCACCGAGGGGTATGCAGTGTATTGTAATGCTTTAGGAGTTGGCTTAGGGTGTGTACTGACACAACATGGTAGGGTAATTGCTTATGCATCTAGACAGCTACGACCACATGAGAAAAACTATCAAACACATGATCTTGAGCTAGCAGTGGTTATGTTTGCTCTGAAAATATGGCGCCACTATTTGTATGGGGCTCACGTTGACATATATACTGATCATAAGAGCCTGCAATACATCTTTAAGCAGAAAGACCTAAACTTAAGATAGTGGAGATGACTAGAGCTAATAAAAGATTATGATGTTGATATACTATACCATCCGGGGAAGGAAAATGTAGTAGTCGATACTCTGAGTCATAAGGCAATAATGAATACTGGTAATCAGGCTGTGGTAATTCAAGTAGTGGATGAAGATCTACATCAGCTAGCCATTTTGGGAGTTCGCCTTCTTGAAACTCCAAAGGAAGGGGTTATTGTGCATAATGCTACGGAGTCTTCATTGGTAAAGGAGGTGAAAGAAAAATAGTTCGAGGATCCTGTTCTATGACAACTTAAGGAAAATGTAAGTCAGGGTATGATAAAGGGCTTTGACCTTACACAAAATGGAGTACTTTACTGCCAAAATAGATTATGTTCCTGATATTAATGGATTAAGAAAGAAGTTAATGGAAGAAGCCCATCATTCCCGATATTCCATCCATCCAGGAACAACTAAGATGTTCCATGACCTAAAGGGAATGTTTGGTGGGGAGGTATGAAGAAGGACCTTGCTGAATTTATAGCTCAATGTCCAAACTGCCAACAAATGAAAGTAGAACACCAAAAGCAAGGAGGATATATGCAGTGTATAGAGCTTCCAACATGGAAGCGGGATATGATCAATATGGATTTTGTTACCGAGTTGCCTCGCTCATTTAAAAAGTTTGACTCCATATGGGTAATAGTTGACAGGCTCACAAAGTCAGCACACTTCTTGCCAGTCAAGAGTGATTATACAGGGAAAGAGTATGCCAAACTATACCTCACAGAGATCATCAGGCTACATAGAGTCCCAATCTCCATTATATCTGACCAAGGAGCTCAATTCATTGCAAAGTTTTAGAAGTCCTTCCAAAGGAGTTCAGGGACACGAGTTTGAGTACAGCTTTCCAACCTCAAATAGACGGTCAAGCAGAATGCACCATTCAGACACTTGAAGATATGTTACGAGCGTATGCATTGGACTTTAAAGGTAGTTGGGTAGACCATTTGCCACTTATTGAATTTTCCTATAATAATAGCTAACACACGAGTATCAAGATGGTACCTTACGAAGCTTTGTATAGAGGAAATGTATATCGCTAATTGGATGGTTTGAAGTGGGTGAAACCACCTTACTTGGGCCAGATCTAGTACAACAAGCCATGACAAAAGTAAAGGTAATACAGCAGCGGCTAGAAATAGTCCAAAGTCGTCATAAATCATATGCGGATGTTAGAAGGAGAGGATTGGAATTCTCATTAAGGGATTTGGTATTTTTAAAGGTGTCGTCAATATAAGGGGTCGTGAGATTTGGTAAAAAAGGAAAATTGAGCCCATGTTATATAGGGACATATAAAATTTTTAAGAAGTTCGGGCAGGTTGCATATGAACTAGAGCTACCCCAAGAGATTTCAATGGTTCATCCAGTTTTTCATGTCTCAATGCTTTGAAAATGCATAGGTGACCTATCTCGTATCACTCCTATTGAAGACGTGCAGGTTACAAAAGATCTCACATATGGAGAAGTACCTATTTCTATTCTAGATCGTCAAGTTAAGAAGCTAAGAAATAAAGAAATAGCTTTAGTAAAAGTACTTCGGTGAAACCAGCAAGCAGAAGAAATAACATAGGAAGCCGAGAACGCGATGAAAGCAAAATACTCTTACTTATTTGAAGCTAAAGATAGAGTCCAACATGCAGAATTAAGACACTAATAGGTACGTGTGACTGAATACTTAGTGTGTTGTCAAAAGTTTGTGTAAGTGAAGATTTAAACTTGGTTAAGCTATCCAATTGTGCTAACATTCGAGGATGAATGCTCCTAAGGGGGGGAGGATGTAACACCCCACCTCTTACAATACTAGTACTATGAAAATGAAACATGATATGGCTTTTCAGATTAGCGCCAAATTTTAAAAGTTCTTGAATCTCATGTTATAGGGCGATATGTGCGTCTAACGCTTAAGAGGGTCGAGCGTATACATGTTTTGTGTCTAATTGAGGAAATCACGACCCTAAACAAAGTGAGAAAATTGAGGTGCTTGTAGGACTTAAGAAGCTAGCAGGTGAGTCACCTACTTGCTTAGATTAAATTTATTAGCTAAATGGAGACGAGACCCGACGTCGAATTTGTCCAAGTCCGACTATGAATAAAGTCCGTGTTAAGGGTGTAATTTTTGCAAATGTTTTAGTATCATAAGTGGAATTAATGAGTAATAAAAGGGCCCAAGTACACCAAAACTCACTTGGCTAATTGGGCCCAAACTAAGTGAAGAGGAATTTGGAAAATGGGCAGCCAAGGCCCATCAACTTTGAGACCCATTTAGGCCCAATTGTAAGGGCCAAGCTGCTGCATCAGAAGGTTACTAATATGTGTTAATATGTAGTGAAAAGTTCAAAAGAAATTCGGCCAAATAGACTCTTTATAAGGGCTCAAAAACAGCTCCATAATACATTTCACTTTGGAACAAATTTTCAGCCTTCCTGAAAACTTTTTTTCTCTCTTTATTTCACTTTACAAGGAAGCCTACACAACCTGTAGGGTTCTTGAAGGAAACCTGAACCTTGAAGGGTAAGCTAAGTCAAAATATCCATATATTTGTTATACTTATACCACAACAAACAAGAAGTATATGCTAGTTATGTTTGTGCTGAAAGTTTGGACAGCATGTGTTTTAAGGATTGTTGTGAACTTTTCTTGTTGTTCAAGAAGATTTTCTATCCTTGGTTGTCTAAATTATGAAGTAAGACTTATGTTTTTAGCAAAGTTTAGTTTGTTAGTGATGTAACTTAGCTGTTGCACCACTTTTACAGTCCACAAAAGTGAGTCCTTATAGGATATCACAATTGTGTTCTTAGTACGAACTTGTGAGTTAATGGATGGAAGGCTATTGACTCAAGTCCTTCATGAATGCTTTGGTACTTTTCTAAGACTATTTTAAGGTTGTTTTTTTGTATAGATTTGTCGAGGATTGTTTGGGTAAAGTTGAAACAGGTTAGGGATTGTCGACGTCGAAATATAGCGAAGGGATGTAACGTTATGCCGCCCATTTGTATGTTGTGTAGCATTATTTTGTGTTGTGCCTTGTGGGCTTTTGTAGGACTATTATGGCACTAAAATAGGTTGCACATGATATGTATATGAGAATGTGTATTAGAAAATGCGATTAGGGCGGAAAGGTCGAAAGAATATGCTCGGGTTTATAATTTTCTGTTTGTTGCCTGTATGTGGTTTTTTTATGCGATTGGACTGCCAAGATGTATTTATTGGCTGCTAATGCTAGTTTTATTACCTACTATGTTGTAGTTAAATATTTGGAGGAAGGGAAGGTTATGTCGAGGTAATAGCGAGGTCGTACAGCGAGGTATGTAAGGCTACTTGATATCGTATAATTTGGCATGAATCATATATCCCTCCTTGGCACATAAAGGCACTTACCAACTCCGACACAACTATTAACCGTGTCTCAACTCTTTCACATGTTCA
>JAOTQR010092354.1:0-32219 GCA_025774065.1 Solanum ossicruentum | reverse complement strand
TTTTATATATATATATATATATATATATATATATATATATATATATATTCCTTTCATCATCATATATATGCATTCCTTTTATCATCATATAATAATCGTATATAAACCTTCCTTTCATCATCATAAAGTCATTGAACTCATAAGACATGCATTGGACCTTCAATTCCTCAAGAATCCATAACCAGACATTTTATCAAATACTTGGTGGGTGTGTAGTGCTAGTGTAAAATCATGCAATTTAAAAGTGTTATCATGCTAGAAAGTCTAATTTAAAAACATCATTAGATACTTAGTAACACCTTCAAGCAATATATATCAAAATTCTTCATGAAATCTCACAATAGATCTTAGATTCATAGCCCAAAACATAGTAAAATAGTCACAATTTCATAAACCCCAACATTGTGTGTAGTGAAGTTCATGATAAATAAGAGCCATGAGTAAATCAACTTTAAATCATGTAATTTTTAAGAAAAGAAAGCTTGGACATCATTGGTGAAAGGAACCCATGAAAGAAACCCACATACCTTGACTTAGGAGAATCCTTGAAGTAGATTGGAGTTGGAAACTTGAAGCTTTAATGAGAACCTTGAGATCTGAATGAGTTTGAGACTTGAATTTAGGAGATGAAATATTGGCTAAGTCTTTGAATAGTATTGAGAAATGTTTTGAATGATATGAGGGTGAAATGTGGCTAAGTATAGGTATTTTCACATTTGGGAACACTTAGGCCTAAGAACCAAAAGCCTTGGATCGAGCTAAAATTCACTGGCAACAAAATACACAAGTCCACGTCTGGTCCATAATGTAGACCTATCGCAGAGGTAAAATTAATACATGTTCGCGATAGCTGCGCATCGCGGCACTGTCGCGGATCGATTCTGGATAAGGAAAATTATGAAAAATAAAATTGCTAATCGTTTGCTCTTAAATCAAGGTTAGACCCATTTCCCACTCAATTGGAACCCTTGATCAAGAATACAAAGTAGAGTTTTTGATATTAGGTATGAATTTTGAGATATATAGTAATTACAATTTCGGACACTTTCAAGGTACATTTTTGGGCGCTTTTGGGGTTTTTTCAGAGGTTATCTTCCTTTGGCATGTGGTATCGAGTGATGGTATAAAAATTGATCCTAAGAAGATGAAAGCAGTGAGAAATTGGCCAAGGCCATTGATTCCTATGGACTTTATGAGTTTCTTGGGCCTAGCCATATTCTATAGAAGTTTTGTGGAGGGTTTCTCTTTCATTTCATCCCTGCTAACCAAATTGACTCAAAACAAGGCAAATTTTGTGTGGACAGATGAGTTTGTAAAGAGTTTCTAGACCTTCAAAGATCGACTAACTTTGGTGCCAATCTTGACCTTGTGGGGGGGGGGGGAATGTTGGATTTGTTTTCTATTGTGATGTATTGAGGATTAGGTTGGGATGTGTGTTGATTCAACATGGTAAGGTAATTGCCTATGCCTCAAGGCAATTGAAGGTACATAAGAAGAACTACGTGACTCATGATCTTGAGCTTGCGGCTGTGGTGTTTGCTTTTAAAATTTGGCATCACTACTTTTATGGTGTTCATGTAGATGTCTTCATTGATCACAAGAGCTTTCAACACATGTTCACCCAAAAAGATATCAACTTGAGGCAATGAAGGTGGTTAGAGATTCTCAAGGATTATGACATGAATGTGAAGTACCACCTAGGCAAAGCCAATATGGTAGCCGACTCCCTTAGTAGAGTTTCCATAGGTAATATGTCTCATATTGAAGATGATGGAAGAAGGAAGTTAGCCAAAGAAGTTCATAGATTGTCTAGGTTGGGGTGAAGTTGGATGAATCCGGAAGTTAGTGTGATGGTACTACATGAGTCCAAATTTTCTTTGATTGAGAATGTTAAGCAAGATCTTGATTCTGCCTTAGTTGATTTGAAAACCTTGGTAAAGAAACAAAAGATAGAAATTTTCTCATAAGAGGGATATGGTGCACTCCGATATCAAAGGAGATTGTGTGTGCCAAATAATAATGTGTTGAAGAAGTTTATATTACAATAAGCTCACAACTCTTCTTGTTATATTTATCCTAATTCTACAAAGATGTATAGAGATTTGAGGGAGATCTATTAGTGTAATTGAATGAAGAGCGACATAGCCAAATTTGTGTCCGAGTGTACAAATAGCCAACAAGTCAAAGTTGAGCATCAAAGGCCGGATGGCCTAGCTCAAGAGATAGATATTCCCACTTGGAAGTGGGAGAAATTCAATATGGACTTGTAGTGGGGTTACCTAAGACTAAGAAGCACTTTGATTCCATATAGGTGATAGTGGATCAAATAACAAAGTCGACTCACTTTTTACCTGTTAAAACAACATTTAGTTCTGAAGATTATGCTCACTTGTATATCCAAGAATTGGTGAGGTTGCATGGGATTTCATCATCCATCACATCAGATCATGGTGTCTAATTTACCTCTTATTTTTGGAGATCTTATCAAAAGGGACTATGTATTAAGGTGAAATTGAGTACCGCTTTCTATCCCCAAACCAATGGGAAAGCCGAGAGGACCATTCAAAAATTGGAAGATTTATTGAGAGCTCGTGTGTTGGAATTAAAGGGGAACTATGATGAACATTTGCCTCTTATTGAATTTGCCTACAATAATAGTTTTCATACAAGCATTGAGATGGTCCCACTTGAGGTATTGTATGGTATACGGTGTATATCACCTATTGGGTGGTTTGAATTTGGTAAAATGGCATTGCTAGGATAGGGCTTAGGCATGAATGCTATAGATAAAATTAGGCTTATAAGCAAAAAGTCGCAAACGACTCAAAGCCATCAAAAGTCCTACTCCGATGTTAAGAGGAAGGATTTTGAGTTCCAAGTTGGCAATTGGATCTATTTAAAAATGTATCCTATGAAAGGTATAATTCAGTTTTGTACGAAGTGGAAGTTAAGCCCTAGGTATGTGGGGCCTTACAAAGTGGTGAGAAGAGCGGGTAAAGTGGCATATGAGTTGGACCTACCTAACGACATGCATTTGATTCATCCGGTCTTTCATGTGTCAATGCTGAGGAAGTTCATAGGTCATATGAACTCCATAGTTCCTTTGGAATATGTGAACATTGAGGAGAATTTGAGTTATGAGAAGTACCAGTTGAAATCTTAGACCGGCAAGTGAAAGAGCTAAGGAACAAGGAGTTGCATCTGCTAAAGTGTTTGGAGGAATCATCAAGTTGGTGCCATATGGGAAGTGGAAGTGGACATGGTGAAGCGTCATTTGTATCTATTCCACTCTACTCAAGCCTAAGGTATTAAGCCATTCTGGCCAAATGCCTCCAATTCCTTGCATTTTAGTTTTTGTATGATACATACAATCATTTCTTTGTTTAGGGCTATTTTGTGACATACGTTGAATATGGATTTTGAAAATTTCATGAAAAGATGTGTGAATTGCATTTTTGTATGCATGCTGGGTTGTTAGCTAAAGTTTAACTCCATAAAGCCTACCTTTAAGTACATTCGGGGACGAATGATTCCAAGGGCAATTTATTGTTATGATCCTCAAGTTAGGAGCCTAGAAAGTGTAGAAAGGTGGGCTAAAACTGCTCAAGATCAGTCCATGATACCCAATTCATAGCTTGTGGTATGCAGCACAAGCCGTAGATTAGTCTGATGATAAGGACCGCAGGAAGTTGGAAAATTTTCTAAGTGTTGAGTAGTTTATGAAACCATTAACGACTCGTAGAAACTTTTACGGCTCATAGAAAGGGTCACAGGTCTGAGTTTCAGACATGAAGAAAATTTTTCAGTTTCTGGAAAGAGAACCATGATTAACAAGACGGACCATAGTCCCACGTATGACCCATAGGAAGCCTTCGTAGAAAAGGTCCAGAAAACAGAGGATTTCACTAACAGCTTGCTTGGATGATGGTTTTTAGTAGTATGGTGTGGTATAGCTGGTAAGAGAACCATATTTGTTTTGATTGTTTCACTAATTATATGGTATGATATGGTTTGGTTTTATGGTTCTATAACCATGAAAATCCTCACTTTTTGAAACCACCAATTTGGTGGTATCCCATAATTTTCTTATTTTTTTTCAATTATACCCTTACATAAATTTTAATAATTCTAATTTATCTTTTATTCTTTATTAAACTTTACCCTAATATATCTACTGCTTTATTACTTACTTCCCCCCACATCAACTTTTGAATTTCTCTTCCAACTTTCATCTTTTCTTACAATTTTTAGTCTAGCTTTTGAGGTTCGTTTTGTTAAAAGTTCTACTTTTTTATTTTCTTGTGTTGTTTGTATAGATTGGAGATATATTACCTTGTATGTTTTCCTACTTGATTCTATGTATTTATTTTAAAAAGTTTATTGATAAATTTAATATTTATAATAATTAAGGACATTTTTATAAATTTATAAGTTATGATACAGTACCATATAGTCAAATCAAACCGCAAATTATCATTACATAGTGGCAACCTATACAATCTATCCAAACATTATATAGTACTATACTGTAAAATATCATACTATACCATACAGTACCATACATTATGAAACCACGACAAACCACCATCCTAGAGGGTAAGTGTGGAAAGACTCCATGAGGCCATCCACGGCTAGTGGATTTAAGAATGGCTTGTGGATAGAGGTTTCATGGTTAGGGTTTGGTAAATAGTTTCTAAAGATTTGAAATGGAGAATAGGACGACGAGAACCACAATTCGTTATTCCATCCACGACTTGTAGTTGAGGTCTCGTGGTTCCTCTCGGGCAGTTTTAAGAAAGGGCAATTTCATTCTTTTCGCCAATCCTAAGCCTAAAATATGTCATTTATAGGACTCCTAGGCTCCAAATCATACCTTAAACCCTAAGGATTCCCCCATTCCTTTCATTCTTTCACTTCTAAAATTTTCTAAGGCAAAAATATTTTCTGTAGAAGACAAGAACAAACTAAGGTGGCTAGGGTTTCAAGAGGGTTTCTTCCATAATAGAAAGTTCCTTCTTCATAGACTTTACCAAGGTATGTGAGTTGATTTTTGGGTCTCCTTGCACCCACAAAGTCCTACATAATCTTTTTATCTTTTCTTTGAGTTCCTTAATAATTACCATGTATGTTTATGATGATTTCATGAGGTTTAATATTACTACATGATTCCAATGATACCATATGATGTTCTACTAAGTATTTTCACTTGTTTTAAGATGATAGTGATGACCCCAATGAAGTGGCTTTGAATGATGAAGTGTGGGCTGTTTTAAATATTTATGAACAAGTGTATTTTCCATGATCATCCTCATGATTTATGAATGTTTTAACTTATGAACTAGCCCACCAAGTTTCAAGTCAAGTTTTGTACGATATATGATGATGATTAGGGCATAAAAGAAAGGTATGAAGTTAAGATTTTTCGAAAATATAAGCATGTTGAAAATGCCATAAAAGATGTTTATGATGGTCCCCAAAATGAAAGGACAATACTCAATTGATGGTACCTTAAGTTCGAGCTACTCTTGCTATTGCTACTTATGATTCTAAGTGTCATGATTTGACCAAGTCTATGTTTTAAAAGATTTCGTGGGATGACTTAGCACTGAATGTAGCACTGAATGAGGCATCATAGTGGGGTTCGATAAGCCCCTAGAACAAATGTTTGCCCCATTAACTATGTGCTACCATATGAGCCCTTGTAGGCTAAGTTAGTGGATCCACGTAGGCCATTTATGATATATGATGATTCATGAGAAGTGACAAGTCACTCAACAAGTGGTCTCCCCGTGCCAACATAGGGGGTTATGTTGGATTCCATGTAGTAGCTCACATGGTCTTAATGTCAGTTATGGTCTATTCCCAGAATGTTCATGATCCATGTCTTTGTTCCAACACCTATGTGGAGTTCGTGTATTACTCTTACTCATATTGAACGATATTCCTTGTCGATGCTTAAGCTAACGTTTATATTACCCTTACCGTTCCATGCATGTAAGTCTTTATTTATGAATGATGGCATTAAAATTTCATGTTTGCATTGTATATGACATACTTAGTACTATCCAAAAGTACTAACACATATTTTTCCTGCATTATTTAACCATGTAGAGACAGGTGCTCCTCCCTCGGTCGTGGCTAGTTCTCCGACGTTCAAGACTAGTCTAGTTGTGGTGAGCCCTTAGTTTGGCACTCTACCATTTTCCTTCTTGCTATACATCTTTTGGACTTGATGTATATATTGGCCTTTTAGTTTCATCTACGACCCATAAACTACCTTTTGTACTTTCCTTGTGAATTTAATTTTTTTGCAAATTTTTATTTTCATCTTAGTTATTTGGACACACTAGTAGAAATGCATAGGTACGACGGCCTCAAAAGTTTACAAAACTAGATGGGATATGGCCAGGGAACTTAGAAAGAGATTACAAGATGAGCCCACATAATTAGAGCATAGTGGGTCAGTAGAGCAGCTCGATGTCCATCCAGATTAGGGTGTCAAGCTATGACAGGTTCGACCTCAGTTCCGTCAGGTAGTACCGACAAACTCCAATTACTATGTCACCACCTCCCCAACCTGATAAGGGAGGGCTTTTGAGGAGCGAGAGCATACAGTTCTCTGATTCAGATGAGGATTCCCAGTCAAGTTCAGCAGACTGGTCTCATTCAGATGAAAACACCCAACCTTTATCACATCGACAACCATCATGGAATCAACATCATTCATCAAATATACATATATTCACTTAGTAAAATAGTTGCTAAACTTCATAAGTATCATATGATAACTTAAATATCATGAAATTATCATAAGCATGCATATTAACTTAAGGAATTTAAAGAAAAGGTAAAATACTTAATAGGGAACTTTATGGGTGGAAGGATACTGATAAATCAACTCACATACATGGAGAAACTAGAGAGATGAAATTGAATCCTTTGAGGAAAAACCTGGAAAACCCTAGCCTTGCTCTTGAGAGCTTCTTACCTTAAGAATATGGTATTGAAAGAGTGAGAGAATGAGGGGTGATTCTAGGGCTTAGAGGCTGATATAGGTTCCCTTTCCCATACATAGAATGACATAATTTAGGAATAGAAAGTATGGAAATAACAAAGCTACCCCTCATTAAAATTTCCATAATCGACCTACAAGACCCCGCTTATAGGCTGTAAGCCAATCCATCGGTCGTAAGTCCCTCTCGTCTAATAAGACATCTGAAATTTCTGAAAACCAACTTTGCTGGTCCCATGTCTACGAAGCCATGTTACGGGCCATATGTTGTTTTATGGGTCATGGTTGGACGCGTAGAGAGCTTCTATGATTAGCCATTTTTCACCTTAACCCTGGCCTTATTCCACAAAGAATCTTATAGGTCGTGCCTTAGTTTAGGGACCGTCTGATAACTCATAGGCCATCCTTCAAAAATCTCCAAATTTCCTTCATGTCTGATATTTCCATTCACAGCCTCACCTACGAGCTGTCACTTGGTCCATGTGTTACCCCACACTTGGAAATTTTCCCCTTCCTGAAGTTCTATGCTTAAGTGTAGAACCTACGGTCTATATGTCCACTTATAGGCCATATGTTACCCTATAAATTAGACTTCAGGTCATTTTTTAGGCCAACATTTCTGCACCCAGGGCTTCTAAATTGGGTGTCATAATAATATCTCCCCCTTGGGAACATTCTCCCTGAATGTACTTAAAGGAAAGGCTCTAAAGAGTAAACTAGAAGATAATAACTCTGTATATATGCAAAAATGCAAGTTAAACATCAGTTCTAAAAAATTCTAGATTTCGTACTTAAAACATTTCTCAAAATAGTTCATAAATATCATAATAAATGCATATATTATGAAAAACTAAAATGCATGGATTTTGAGGTTTTTGGAAGAACTTCTTAATACCTAGGCTTGATTAGAGTGGAATAGATGTGGATATTGCTTCATCATATCCGCTTCTGCTTCCCATGCAGCACCCTCAACTTGTGGGTTTCTCTAAAGCACTTTAATGGATGAAACTTACTTATTCCTTCGCTTTTTCACTTCCCGATTTGGGATTTCAACCAGTACCTTTGCATAACTCAGATCCTCTTCAATGTTCACATGCAAAGGAACTATGGAACTTGGATCACCTATTTCCTCAACATCGACGCGTGGAAGACCAGATGAATCAAAAGTAACTTGTTGGGTAGGTCCAACTCATATACTACTTTCCCCACTTTTTCACCACCTTGTAGGGCCCCACATATCTAGGTCTCAATTTCTCTTTCTTACCAGACCAGAGCACACCTTTCATTGGAGATACTTTCAAGTAAACTCAATCATCAACTGGGAACTCAAGTTCCCTTCTTCTCACACTGGAGTAGGAATTTTATCAGCTTTGGGCTATTTGTAATTCTTCCCTTATGCTTTTAATTTTCTCCATAGCATTTATCACCAAGTCTGGTGCTACTAATTCCACCTCACCGGCTTTGAACCACCTAATGAGCGATCTACACCATTTATCGTACAACGTATCAAATGGTGACATCCTAATACTTGCATGTAAACTATTATTGTAGGTGAACTCGATAAGTGACAAATATTCATCTCAACTCCCCTTAAATTCCAACATATAGACTCTCAACACATCCTCTAATGCTTGAATAGTCCTCTTGGCATGCCCATCGGTTTGAGGATGAAAAATCGTACTAAACCTTACCCTAGTTCCAAATCCTCTTGGAAAGGATTTCCAAAAGTGAGAAGTGAATTGGACTCCACAATCCAATATAATTGGCAATGGGATCCCATGAAACCTCACCAGTCTCGATTATACAAGCGAGCATAGTCTTAGGCACTGAAGGCATTTTTCAATTGGTAGGAACTGAGATGACTTTGTCATGTGTCAACTATCACCCATATAGAGTCAAAATGATTTTTTTTCTTTGGAAACTCAACTACGAAGTCCATGTTGATATTTTCCCACTTCCAAGTAGGAATGCCAATGTCTTCCGCCAGGCCACTCGGCCTTTGGTGTTCAACTTTGACCTGTTGGAAATTATTACACTTGGACACAAATTTAGCAGTGTCCTTGTTCATTTCATTCCACCAATAAATCTCCCTTAAGTCTCGATACATTTTTGTAGTGCCAAGATGGATGGAATATGAAAAGTTATAGGCTTATCGAAATATCAACTTTTTCAACTCATTATCATTAGGCCCACACAACCTCTCTTGATACCGGAGTACACCATCTCCTCCTTGTAAGAAGACTTTTATCTTTCTGTATTTTACTAAAGTTTTCAACTCAACCAAGGCGGGATCAAGATCTTGCTTAGCCTTAACTTCATCAACCAAGGAAGATGCGGACCCATGAAGAATCATTGTACCACTATTTCTGGACTCACTCAATTTCACTCCTAGCCTAGCCAACCTATGAACATCTTTGGCTAACTCTATTTTTCTATCATATTCAATACGGGACACACTATCCATGAAAATTCTACTAAGGGTGTTAGCTACCACATTGGCCTTTCTTGGGTGGTACTTCACATTCATATCATAATAGTTAAGTAGCTCTAACCACCTTTGTTACCTCAAGTTGAGATCCTTTTAGTTGAACATGTGTTGAAGACTCTTGTGGTCGGTGAAAACATCCACATGAAATCTATACAAGTAATGTCACCAAATCTTTAAGGCAAACACCGCTGTTGCAAGCTTAAGATCATGAGTCGGGTAATTCTTCTTATGAAATTTCAATTGCCTTAAAGCATAGGCCATCACTTTACCATTTTGCATTAACACATAACTGAACCCAATCCTAGATGCATCATAATACATGATGAAACCATCATTCCTATCTGGCAATGTCAATATAGGGGTTGAAGTTAGCCAATCCTTTAGAGTTAGGAAATTCCTCTTATATTTATCTATCCACACAAACTTAGCCTTCTTTTGAGTTAGTTTGGCGAGTGGAGGAAAAATAGTGGAGAAGTCATGTACAAATCATCTATAATAACCGACTGGACCTAAGAAACGCCTTATGTCAATAGGAGTTAATAGTCTTGGCCAGTTTCTCACCACTTCTGTCTTCTTAGGATCAATTTTGGTTCCCTCTTTAGACACCACAAGCTTAAGAAAGGCAACCTCATCTAGCCAAAGCTTGCACTTATCAAACTTTGCATAAAGTTTTTTCCCTCAGGGTTTGTAGTACTATCCTCAAGTATTAAATGTACTCTTGCTCACTTCTAGAGTAGATAAGGATGTCATCATAAATAACACAATGAACATGTCTAGGTAAGGCTTAAACACTCTATTCATGAGGTCCATGAATACTGCCGAGGTATTGGTGAGGCCAAATGACATTACCACAAACTCAAAGTGACTATACCTAGTTAGGAATGCCGTATTAGGAATGTCACTTTCTCTCACCCCTAATTGGTGATAACTGGATCTCAAATCAATTTTATTGAAATGAGTAGCCTCTTGTAGTTGATCAAACACATCATCTATCTTTGGAAGGGGATACTTATTCTTGATGGTTACCTTTTTGAGTTTTTTGTTGTCTGTGCACATATAGAGCAAATCGTCTTTCTTCCTTACAAATAACACTGGGTACCCCATGGAGACTGGTTAGGTCTAGTGAAACCCTTCTCCAATAATCCTTCAGTTTAACTCTTTTCATTCTGGGGAATCCATTCTCTAAGGAGGGATTGAGATAGGATGAATATTGAGTAAGAGGTCTATACCAAAGTCTATCTCCCACTCAAGAGGAACACCTGGTAACTTATCTGGGAAGACATCAGGAAACTTACTTATAATGGGGACCGACTCAAGAAAAGAAACTTCGAAAGAGAAATATTTGACACTTACTAAATGATAGATGTATCCCTTAGAAATCATTTTGTGGGCCTTTACAAACGAAATGAACCGACCCCTACATGAAGAGTTGCTGCCCTCCCATTCAAGAAGTGGCTCTTTAAGGAATTAGAATTTAAACCTATGGATTCTACAACCAATGAAAGCATAAGAAGCCTGCAGCCAATCCATCCCTAGAATCACATTGAAGTCTACCACAAAAAGCTTTACTAAAGTCACATAGAATCACTTTATGCAAGATAGAAATGGGATTACTTCTATAGACTCTTCGGGATATGATAGATTCACCTACAGGGTTATTCACCTTATAGGGCTTATTGAGGAATTTGGGACATATATGAAACTTATATGCAAAGAATTAGGTTATAAAAGACAAATTTTCTCCCTGATCTAAAAGTGCATATGCATCATGATCAAAAACTCTTTAACATACCGGTAACCACATTCTGAGCTTTTTTGATCTCTTAACGACCATGAAGAGCATAGAATCAGACGGTCCTTTGGGCACCTTGGATCAGACCCTTTTGGCCTTGAGACCTTGTGCCTCTACTCCTACAATCCTTAGCTTAGTGGCCAGGCTTCCCATAAGTGACATAAGCAGTTGACCCAGCTAAGCATTATCCTTTGTGAGGCTCCTACACTTAGGGAAATTTGGACTTTGGGGCTTGGGAGCCACCTTATTTTCCTTTTGGATAGGAGGAGTGTTTGTGGATCCTTGCCCACTTTGCTTTTAGCCACCTTGGAATTTATGACTACTGCCCCTTTAGTGAGACTAATTCCCACCTTCAACTCAAGCCCTCTTAAACTTCCTTGCCCTTTCACAAAGCTTCTCTTCTTCAATTTGTTCCGCATACATCATCAAGAGGAAAATGTCCATCTCCTTGACCAACATGGCCATCATGCATTCCTTGTAGACCAACTGGGAGACACTCAAAATAAACCTGCTCGTACGAGTCCTCAGATCCGTGACCATGAATATGGCATACTTTGATGATTTGGTGAATTTGCGGGCATACTCCCTTATGGTTATGCTCCATTGCTTTATGTTAATGAATTCTTGAACCTTTTCCTCCCTAAGCTCAATGGGAAGAACTGGTCCAAGAAAGCACATTTGAATTCCTCTCAATCAATAGGACTTGCTCTTTGACCTCTCTCGTCATCCTATTGCTCATACCAAATCTTGGTGATTCATTTGAGCTGGTAAGCCACCAACTCGGACTTTTCTTTTGACAAAATTCCCATTACCGCAACCACACGATTGACCTCCTCTATGAAGTCAATAGGGTCCTCATCCGTCTTTGATCCATGGAACTCTGTCGGGTTTATTAGTATAAAATCTTGTGCTCTAGTGGATAGAGTAGGCACTCGAGGACGTACTGCTATCTCTCCCAATTGTCCTGATTGGCCAATGCTTGTGCCGATAGGATGAACGCAGCTCTAAACTCCGCATTAGACACTTCATCATCCTATTGGAGAGGAGGGACGTGTTGTTTCAAAGTGCCTCGTTGATGGGGAGCTCTTCATGGTGGCATGATCTGGAAACAAGAAAAAATCCCTTCATTAGTTAGCGGAAAACCTTATTCAACTTAAAAGCATGACATGAACATGAAAGAAGGGAAGACTTTCCTAAACCTTCTCATAGCCCCTCACTCAAGATAGTGGCGTGCTCCACAACCTTGAATGAGACTCTATGCTATGAGGTATGCATGAATATCTGAGGAATATTTTAAAACCTTGTACTCTGATACCAAGTTTTTAATGACCAAACCTAGGGGCCTAATCATCACGGTGAATTAGATACCCGAAGGTACCTCAACCAAGCCATATCAAGTATCTTAAACATTCATTGGTACTTAATGAAAATAAATTGCAGAAAGTCTAAAGGAGAGGGGACTAATGACTAATCTAACAATGAAGCAACATTAAGAATAGTGGAAATACTACAATCATCTTTTTTGTCCATATTCATACCAACTACATCATAAGCAGATGAGATCAGTATCGGTCGATCCCCATCAAGTAGAAAGAAGTCCAAAGACAATGCAACATAGAACATAAATGCCTCAGAGGGACACAAATACATTTTCTTGAAACAAAGACAAGGTACAAGAGAGAAGGAAAAAGGGGAGGAGTCCTAAACTAAGGGCTCACAATGAATAATAAAGCTAGTATTGAGTGTTGAGTACTAGCCATGAGCCGATAGAGGAGTACCTGTCCCTACATGGTCAAATCATGTATGCAAATATGCGTTAGTGCATTTGAATGTACTATGTATATGAGATGCAATGCATGGATAAAATTATAATGCCATCATTATTAAGCATAACATATACGAATACATATGATAGAAGATGCATAAAGTAGCCTTAAGCATACACAAGGAACACGACTCACGATCAATATGAGACAATGCATAAGGAAGCACATATAATGATAACATAACATAGGATCATAGGCTTGCGGCAGTAGATCATAACCGACAGTAAGACCACGTGAGCTACTACATAGAATCTAATGCGCTCCTTCCATTGGGAAAAGGGGAATCTACTTGCCATGGTAGATACCCAAAACTTAGTAACTTTTCAATTGCATCTTCCACAACATTTGGGTCTACGTGGATTCACTAGCCTAGCCTACAAATGCTCTTATGGTGGCACGTAGTTAGGGACATTGAGATTTAGCTTCAAAGGATCATGCCTTAACTAACTGGATATGTTCCAATCTCTAGTCCTCTCGGTGCTAAGATATCCCACGAAATCTTTAAAACATATTCTTAGAATCATAAGTAGTACCTAATAAGAGTAGCTCAAAACTTAGAAATCTTTCTTAAACATATTTTAGGGCAATTAACATCATGCTTATACCTTTAATAAACATAAGTTTGAAGCTCTTCATTGATGTCCTAATTATCATCATAAATCATAGAGAACTTTACTTGAAGACTAGGTTAGGATTTATCATGGAAAAATCAGAAATCACATAAGTCATAAGGAAATTTCTCTTTAAATGGAACATCAAAAACACCCAACCTTTATCACGTGGAAAACCATCATAGAATCAATACCATTCATCAAATATGCATATGTTTAATTAGCAAAATAGTTGCTACACTTCATACAGATCATAAAATAATGTAAATATCATAAAATCATCATACACATGCACATTAACTTGAGGAACTTAAAAGAAAAATATAAAATACTTGATAGGGAATGTTATAGGTGGAAGGATACTCATAAATAAATTCACATACATAAAGAAACTAGACAGAAATGAAATTGAAGCCTTTATTGAAAAACCTTGAAAACCCAAGTCTTGTTCTTGAGAGCTTCTTGCCTTAGGAATTTGGAATTAAAGGAATGATAGAATGAGGGTTGATTTTACAGCTTAAAGGCCGACATAAATTAGGAATAGAAAGAATGGAAATGTCAAAACCACCACTCACTAAAACTACCAGAATCGACCTATGAGACCCTGATTATAAGCTAATCTATGGGTCGTAACTTCCTCTCATCTAACAACACATTTGAAATTCCTAAAATCCAACTTTGCTGGATCCAAGGATACAAAGCCATGTTACGGGCCATATGATCTTTAACAAGTTGTGGTTGGACTCATAGAGTCTTTACACACTTATCCATTTTTAACCTTGTCCCTATCCTTATTCCACAAAGAATCTTACAGGCCATACCCTAGTTTACTGGAAGTCTGTTAACTCGTAGGTCATCCTTTAGAAATCTCTAAATTTCTTTCATGTTTGATAGTTCCATTGACGATCCCATGGGTGTATTACTTCCTACAGACCATCACTTGGTTCATTGGTTACCCCATACTTGGAAATTTTCTCCTTCCTTAAGTTCTACGTTTAAGAGAGAAACTTATGGGCTATAAGTTACCCCATAAACAATAATTATGGTTATTTTTCAGGCCTACATTTTTGCACTTAAGGATCCTAAACTAAGGGTCATTGCATGTATCATAGAGGAGATACACGAGAGGGAATTTAAAAGGTCGACCGCTATCCCCTTTCCCTATCAAATTCATAGTTTATGTATGGACGCAGGGATGGATATTATTTCCAATGTTGACCTCATGATTGACGTGTAGATGAACTAGGATGTTGGCCTAATAAAGGCTAATGAAAATCCAATTGCGCTCCATTGAGAAACACATACAACAGTTAAACTCTGACAAATACTTTTCGGGCAGCTCTTGAGGATGCACCACTAGCTACTAAGTCTGAGAGGGACCAAATAATTATAGAGTCTCAGTCCCATCTCTACTTCTACAACCATGCCAGAGGCTATACCATTCACAACCTGTGGGTATGGTTTATATATACATAAAGTCCATATAGGCTCTCATATAGTGCTAGACTGATACTAAGTCGTAGTAAGCCCAATTAATGTAGCAGCTCAATCCTTGAGTTCACAAGGCCATTTCAGAGTCAGAGGAATGGATGATCGAGTGCTACTAGTCTACATTAGATCAGTAGGTTTGATTGATACATGGTTAGGTAGGTGCATTTGAGAATCTCTTGGAGGATCGCCATAGGACTTCATAGACTATAAACCTTTCTACGATTAGAAAGGAAATTTAGCAACTCCGGTAGAAAATGCGAGTTGCACCGACAATGATAACAATCACTATTCCTATAGCCATACCATCGATGCTAGATTTATTCACAAACGAGCCCTCTGCTCCAGTCTCTGGTAAGACACCTCATTCTGGCAATAAGGATTTAGACACTATATTGAGATGTACTTATAAGAGAGTGTGTCAGCAAATTGAGGCAACTAGATAGGTATCGATGGAAGAAGAATAGATGAGATTGGAGCAGGAGCAGGAGCACGCAAGGGATGCTAAATCCTCTTCCTATGCTGCTTCGACAGAAGAGACCATCTAAAAGCCAGAGGGTGGTCAGACATAAACTAAGACTGGCGTTGTGGCACCACAAGTTTGATTTTTTCCCCTTAACTATGATTTTATATTTATTTTAGTGTATTAAGGTCAATGCATAGTCTTTTTTGATAGGGTGAGGGTAGTTATAGGCCTCAGTGATGTCTGAGTAACCAAGGCCTATATCTACTCATATTTCAAGTCCTTGGGGTTTTCTTGCATGTGCTAAGGATATTTATTTTTTATTGGATTGGTATGTTTAAGATGTGATAGTAGTAGTAGTAGCATACTGTATTGATATCTATGACATGAACTGATTTTTATTGAAAAATGATACCCCTCTATTTTATTTAATGTTTTGTTAGATAGTTTAGATAGTAATTATGTTGGATCTTTGTATGACATTGCTAATATTGATTGGATAAGGCTAATTTGAACTAAAATGCTGAAATCAGATGTCTAAATTGATAGTGTTAGTCAATGTCAAGTGAGTGTGAGCTAATGCATTATTCTTATAATGTGTGTCAAACAAGAACTTGCCCCTCTAATCTAAACTAAAATTGTAATTTAGTTGGTTAGAAAATCATCATAGGCCGTGTTTCAATTTAGTCAACTTAGCCTAAATGACTAACCAAATGCATTGTGTAATCGCTTGAGCCAAATATTTGAGCCTTACATGCACCTTTTTATTTTTAATTACTCAAATCTCCTTTCCCACTATCTATGTAATCTTGAATTCGGTCATGGTCCCTCCTTGAACATTGTGTTCTTTGACTCAATCAAAGTACCTATGTTTTGGGTGGCTGCCATAGGTGGTCCTAGTTAATTGAAAGGACATTGTGCACTTCAACTCAAAATAAAAGGCTAAGTTTAGGGTGGCTAATGAAAAGAAACACAATAACAACGGCATATGGGAAATACAGTACTGCAACAAAAAAGAAATCACGAAATGCGTGTGAATGAAAGATAAATAAAGCAAAAAGAAGAGACAAAAATGCAAAAGTGAGAAAAGAAACAACAAAGTGGAAAAATCATTGCAATACATCTGAAAGATTTGAGATGTGTAGAAAAAAAGAAAATAAGTCATAAAGTATCATGGTTGGATAGGATAAGTTCAAAACAACGCAGTACTTGTGAGGGAAAGTAGTCACTATGTCCCAAATAAACCACTTGCCCCCGAGCCTACATTATAATCGAGAAAGTCCTATAGTTATCCTAGTTCAACTAATTGAATGTCACGGTGTAAAATATAAGGGCAAGCCTATAGTATTATATGTAGTGTTTGAATTTCTGTTGTGAGAGCGAATGTATTTACCTAGTACCTAGCATCAAATGAGAAAATATCAAAGTATGAGACAAAGGACTTCTTTGTTTGAGATGAAACTTGAATAACATTATTGATTCTAGAATATTTTGTCTTATCTATTGAAATTTCCCTGTTATGCCTTGATCCACATGTATTTACTTGATAAATATCTTGTTTGTATACTAAGACTTGCTAAGGGTATCTGTTATTGACTAAGACTTGATAAATGCCATATGATTGATGTCTACATGACTGTTGTTGTTGCTTATGTTAGATTGAGTCTGTCGCTTGACGACAAGCAATAATTTTAAGTTGAGGGTGTTGATGTGACTTTAGAATACAATACTTTTGATCCTTTAAACTTGGAATTTTATGTCTTCTCTGGCACATTTTATTGAATTCGATTTTTGTTTTGTTTTATTTTTACAAAATTGTAGGGTTCAAGATATTTTTGAGGAGATTTTAGATTTTGTTATAAAGTGGCCTTATACGAGCCCATTTACTATCAGTGATCTAACCTACGAGCCATAGATGGTGCTCAAGGTTGAGATACAGTGAGACTAAAAAATATGCAGGGTGAAACTACAAAGAACAGGATGAGTTGTAGTCTAATCTACAACCCATAGACCATTTCATGGAACAAAAAGAAAAAAATTCAGAATTCCAGTCTATGATGATGACCACGACTCACTGTACAAATTATAATTCATGGATAGAGGTTGATGTAATAGGCCATGAGTTCAGAGAAGGAAATCTACGATTCTAGACCACGATCCGTAAACACTTCTACTATCTGTATATTGGCTTGTGCTCTGGCCCAAACTTAGTTTTCTTTATTTGTTTCTAGAGTCTAAATATAGGGTTTTAAGTTTATATTTGGATAGGTTATGTCCTCTATTATATAGTAGACACTTCTATGCTTTGAGTACTCAGACAAAAAACATTGTGTTCATACTTTTGGATTTTAATATTGCGAATCAAGTGAAGACTTTCAATTTTCATTCACCAATTCTTTAGTATAAGCTCTTAATTATGCAAACATCATTCATTATCACATCTAATACAACAAACATGAGCAACTAAATCCTTAACTAGGGTTCTGGGAACAATAATGAACTAATAAAGTAAAAAGAAAATAATTTATAATCCTTGAAAATTGTGGATGCATGTATTGTTTATCTCTTTATTTTGATTTCTTTTTTAACAATAGCCAATGATAGAACTTGCATTATTCGTATTCATCGGCCCAAAGGGTAATATATAGGAAAAAGGATAAATAACAAAGATTGATTTGATTACACTTATCTAATTAACTTAAATGGTAGAAGAGATAGCTAAATTTGAGACCATGGAAAGGGTTAGTCATGCATACACCCATAGACGACCCAACTTGAATGGTGAAATTCATCTATTGATGACCCAAGGACTTAGGCGAACATAACTTACCAGATCTGCATGTCACATACTAGAGAAGGTTACACTTATTAGGTTATACTGCATTAGGAATTCATGGGGAACATAATACTCTAGTTACTTTCTCTCATTGGTTTTGTAACACTTGCATCATATTTGACATTAGCATAGGTTTTATTTATTGTTTCATTGAATCATAAACTCCATCCTTTTGAAATAAGATAATTAATTACTCAACAGTGTTTTGACTACTTTAAGTCAAAACTATATTTCTCGTGGGATCGACCTTAAATACTATTAGGTTCTATATTTGATAACGACCACTTATGCTTCAATTGGGAGGTACAATTTGGCATGATCAATATCCTTGACACTCACTAGATAGTAAATAAAACAATTGGAAATATTTTACAAGCTTTTAGGAAAGATATAAATTGACTCTTAACCACAAAATTTGTAATCTTCCACTTTAGGATTGTCTTATTAGCGAGTTGGAATTTGTCCACTTGGATTCTACAATCAATAGAATCATAGCAAGCATAAAGTCAATTCATGCCAAGAATAATATCAAAATCACATCAAGTTACTTTATGCAAACCAAAACCAAGAAATTTCTGTAGACTCTCTTGACCAGAACAGAATCACCACTGAAGTTATAAATAGAAAAAACCTCTTACATGACCGGTTATAAGCTCTAACATGACTTCAAGGAACATATTAAATCTCATGGACATATAAGGTCAGATTAGTACTAGGGTCCAACAATGTATACACATCAAAATAGAAGAGTTGTGACATACCCATAATTATATCTAGGGACTTCTTAATATCTTTCCTAGCATGAAGTCTATAGAATCGATTGTGGTGTTGGACACTACCTCCAAACCCTAGAACACCTACTTTTGTCAAGTCTTTGGCCAAAATCTTATGAAGAACCTTGGTCATAAAATCTTTAGCTTTGGTAGAAACAATAGTTACTACCAATAAATTTTGGTTTAGGAAACCCACCTTTCAAATTGAACCCTCTTGGACTTCACCACCTTGAGATTCTCTCCTTCTATTTGTTCATCATAGATCATGAGACTAGAAATGTCAATCTCTTTGATGAGAATTGTGGTTTGATATTCTTTCACCACCAATTTTGATACCCTGAGATAAACTTATTTGGGTGCGAGATTTGACAACCAAGAAAGGATCATACTTGGACAACTTTGAACTTGAGGGCATATTCTTCACACTAATATTTTCTTGTTTAAGGTTGATAAGTCCAAACAATTTTGCCTTCCTCAACTCAAGTGGAAAGAAACAATCAATAAAAGCATCCTTGAACTTTTCCACCCAATGGGACCATCTTTAATCCTTTCAACCTTCTATTGGTTGTACAATACTTGAGAAACTCCCTTGAATTGCTTAGGTTGCTAACTATGTCTTTTGCTTTGAAGGCAACCCCAAAATAGTAATGATCTTATCTACCTCATCAATAAAATCTTGTGAATCCTCATCTACCTTAGACCTATGAAACACAGGAGTATTCATTCTTGTAAATCCCTTAACTTTTAAAGCCAATGTGTCCATATTTGGAGAAGCCACCACCCTTTAATTCACTTGGTTGGTTATAGTTTCGGAAAGCATAGAGATAATGGTCCAAAACTCGGCATTGGGCACTTGATCGACCATAGGATCATTAGGGACTTGAGGGGCTCACTCTTGTTTGGATTGAAGCTCCACAAATACAACTGCATAACTTTTTGGTATAACAAATTTGTGGCCAGTTATTATTTGGAAGGATGCAATTTCTTAACTGTTGTTGTTTCTACACCTACTTATTATTTGGAAGGATGCAATTTCTTAACTGTTGTTGTTTCTACACCTACTAATAGTTTAACACATTTTTTATTGTTGTCATAAGGTCTCTCGTATTATAAGATTCTCTCACCCTGTGGTCAATATTCAAATTAGTTAATAATTAATCATTTTGACTAACTATTTTTGCATAAATGATAAGCATAAAAGTGGTAGGAACCAAAATAAATAGTGTAGTAGCAATAATTGCAAGAATATTTACTTCCATGATCACATCAATTTTTAAATTCACAATAACTTGGGTGTTAATCCGATAGAGATGAAAAATCTATGGTCTCCATGGTAAAGTCAGTCTAGGGCCCTAAGAGGCAATGGTTTACCCTATGATGGATGTGAGTAGTTTGAGTCTTCTTATCTCTAATATGAATCGGAGCTTGAAGAAGAGGTGGGAGAAGGAGACTTGACTCATAAGTGGATTTACTCAATTACATAGTTTGATCTCCTAGAATATGACACCCTTAGGGCTTTCTATTTGATTGTATCGAAAGGCCAATGAATTGAGATTTCCCTAATGGTTTAGGTCATTCTGGGCAAGCGAATCTTTTATGATGAGGAGGATTAGCTTCAAGAGAATGATTTGAGGGTTTTGCAGAGTGAAACTATCACAACTTTGGCCTAGGGCCTAGTCATAACATAACAAATGAGGAACCTGAAGGTGCATCATACAAGCCTCTTAATGTACGTCTCGCATTTCATAGGCATTGAATGTAAATAAAGAAAAATTTAAATGGGAGAAAATAGGACCAAAGGATAATCAGTATAATCTCCATAAAGATGAAATCAAACATAAACTCTTAATGCATTTTCTAACAATACCTCTAGCTTAGACTTAGCGGGAGTTAAGACATATTCCTAGCTCATACTCAAAATAAAAGTAACCAAGTGTCTTAATATATCAAGCTTGAAAGAAAATGGATATTTCCCTCAAACTAGAGGACTCATTATCGACTAGTCCTCAATTTCCACAATCTAGTCACAGATTGGAGGAAGACGATCACCAATACTTACATTGTGACATCATATAGGTAAAAATATATGTTAGTACTTTGAATGTACTAAGTATGTGTTATGTAAAAAGAAAATCATACATCATAATAAGCAATATGCATAATCATAAGAAGAACATAAATCTCAAGAGATGATAAATGATCAATGTATCATTTAAACATGATTCGAGGTAATATAATCATCATAAAACATCATATACATATCTATGTGGGATGAGACTATAACCGTCATTTAAGACTATGTGAGGTACAATATGGAATTGTCACGCCCCAGGAGGGTACCTTAGGCATAACTGGCACTCGGAGACTATTGCTATTCTCCAAGAGAACCACCTAGTCCTATCATACTCGTTCAATTAGTGAATCAGTGGAAGATACATGAGAAATAATAGAATCTAGTAGTGGGCTACAAGACTTATCAATTCTGTCTATCATAACAAACAAGATCAACAAAGTAATTCAGTCTGGAAAGGGATAGAGGGGAAAAAAACCCCCCAACATCAGCTATCATCAGTGTCTGTCTATGAAGCCTCTGTAACTACTGTCTAAGAAGGTACCATGACAGGCCATGGATACCACAGTCTAAGTAGAGAAGTCAAAAGAACTTAAAATAAGTCCAGATGTCCTCTGAAGGTAGGGGAGACTCACCAAGTCCGAAGTCAAGAAACTCTGAACCTCAACGATTCACCTACTAAAGTCCTCTTTCTACTAAATTTGCATCATAAAACGATGCAGCGCCAAAGGGGAATTAGTACGTAGAATGTACTGTATGTAAAATGGCCTAAAGTAAATAGTATAGGCAAGATAATATAGTAAGACATCAGCTCATCCTTCACTCAATCTCAACTCAGAATAAGGAACATGACTCAATCACATCACCATTAATCAGGACTCATATTATCACATCAACCTCAGAGTACTATTAATATGAAACCTATCTGGGAGTTTCTCTAATTGACAACCACCATCTATGAGCCAATGATGGTACAATAAAGAGATATCTTTGCCACATCCGCCCAGTACCTTGCCAAGGTAAAGGGCAAGTCTATTAGGGGATCCCAAAAGTCTATCAAGTCCTTTGTGGGACAAAGGATAAATCTGCTTTCATCGTCCAATCCTCTTCTATGCTGGCCACGTAGTTAATGAGTGCGAGTCAGACTCACTCTTAACCATTTTGATGCTAATAGTCCTCCCAGGACTCGACATGCTCATAACTCTATCAACATCAGATCATCTATCGACTCAAAGGATTACGAACATTATTAAAGTTCCAAGATCTATCTCTAAAAGACCTCTAAGGATGTCCCTCTCAATCAGTTTCAGCAACATTATCCTCAACACTTATTTAATTCAAGACCCAGACCAAAGTAATCATGAACACATACATAACCTAGGATCTACACATCAACCCCTAGCTTCATTCACACACTTATTAGAATTTATACTTATATAGTCTATGCAATAGTTCAGATAATCAGTTAAGCAAGTAAGTCAAATTGTGATGATCATCAATTTAAGAAAATATATGTAGATTAACAGTAGTTTTAAGAAATCATGCAAGAAATTGACAAATCAGACTCATCAACTTCATCTATTAACCTACTACATTTAACGGGGCACATGGGAGAACAATCCCATATTTTGGATAGCCTTTACATACCTGGGATGGAGATTATACTAATCTTCAACAAGAGTTAGACTCAAACTCTCAATCCTCAGACCTTTCTTGTCTCCCCTCTCAATGTTTTCTTGCGTAAAACCTTAAGAAGAATGGGTTTTAGAAACCCTTAATCGATATAAAACAACTTTAAAAATACATTTAGGACTTAGGATAGGGTGAAAATGATGAAAAGACCCTTCCCAAATTAAAAGATTTTTTTTAAAACTCGTACACTGGTCCCCAATGCGCCAGGGGCGCGTACTAGTACAGTTTCGTGAATCTTTGGAACTTCAAGTTCCTGTCGAAAAATTAAAGAAAAGAACGAGTGTTACTCTGCGCCCCTCCCTGTTGCACTAGGGGTGCAGATCAACACTGTTTTTTGCGTTAATTAGCGAAAATTATTTTTTGACCCGATTGCTCTAAAATCAGGTCTAGACTATTTCCCTACTCTATTTTCCATGCTAATCACAAATCCGGTCTCGGATTTCCCATCGAATCTTTGGAAAATGCATTATGCACACAACTACGTTCTAGGGGTATTTCACTAGTTTTATGGGGTGTTACATTATTTTCCCCTTGGGTTCATTCATCCTCGAATGATGAGTAAAAGCAGAATAAAGCACGAGTAGACTCAAAACTCATCTCACCCCTTACTTGAGAACTCTCGAACTCTCAACTATCCATCACATTCTACATCTCTATCTTAGACTTAAATAAAATTAATACATCAACTCAAGAAAGGAACTTCAATAGTGTTAAGGATAGAGACCTTATCTTCAACATCATCATTATTTGGCATGAATAGGTGCGGGTATTTGAGTTTCATCGCTTTCTCAGCTTCTCATGTAGCTTCCTCAATGAATTGATTCCTCCATAGAGCTTTGACGGAGGCTCTCTCTTTTTTCCTCAACTTACGAACTTGTTGATCAAGGATTTAGACCAGAATTTCTTCATAAGATAGGCTATCCTTCACTCCCGTACTATCAATAGGAATTACCAAAGCAGGATCCACCAAACAGATTTTCAGCATCGAAATGTGGAACACTAGATGAACTCCATCTAGCTCGTAAGGCAGGTCTTGCTCATAAGCGACCTTCCCAATCCTTCTCATATTCTAATACTGTATGATATAACATGGACTCAAATTCCCCTTTTTACCAAACCTTATGACACCCTTCATGGGTGATACATTTAAGTACACCCAATCATCCATCTCAAATTCCAAGTCCCTTCTCCTCAAATCCGTATAAGACTTTTGGTGACTTTGTGCTATCCTCAACCTTTCTCTGATGAGTTTCACCTTCTCCATGGACTGGTGGACAAGATGGGGTCCAATAAATTCAACTTCACCTACCTAGAACTAGCCAATTGGTGATCTACATTTCCTCTCGTACAAGCTTTATAAGGGGCCTCTGAATACGGGCATGGTAACTATTGTTGTATGCGAATTCAATCAATGGAAGATGATCATCCTAATTCCCCTTGAAGTTGATGACACATGCTCTCAACATATCGTCCAAAGTCTTAATGGTGCGCTCTGCTTGTCCATCTGTTTGAGGGTGAAAAGTTATGCTCTGATTAATTTCGTACCCAATCCCTTCTGAAAAGATCTCCAAAATTGAGAGCTAAATTGAGCTCCTCTGTCCAAGAATGGACAAGGTAACCCCATGAAATCTCACAATCTCAGGAACTTATAGTTGGACATACTTCTCAACCATATTAGTTTTCTTGACTACTAATAAATGGGATGATTTAGTCATCCTATCCACAATCACCCATATAGAATCATGCCGCTTTCAGAATCTTGGTAAGCCGATAATGAAAACTATGTTGGTCATCTCCCACTTCCACTCAGGAATTTCAAAGTTCTGGGCTAATCCACACGATCTCTCAACCTTGAGTTGTTGACAATTGGGGCACTTAGAGACAAATTCCGCAATGTCCCTCTTCATTCCATTCACTAATAGACTTCACTTAAGTCGTGGTACATCTTGGTGGAACCAGGATGGATAGAATATCTGGAGCTATGAGCTTCGACCATGATTCTTTCTCGTAAGCCATCAACGTCGGGCACACACAATCTACCCTGGTATCTTAACACCCTATCTACCCTTTTGGAGAAAACCTTCACCTTCTGCTTGAGGACTATTTTTTTAATTGGAGCAAAATAGGGTCTTGATCTTGCTTTTCCTTCACTTTTGACACTAACGATGAAGCAGACCCATTCTGAACTTTGACCCTTCCTTTATTGTTCTCCTCAAGTTGCACTCCCATTCGAGCCAATCTATGTACTTCCTTAGCTGGTTCTCTCTTCCCTTCCTCCATATGGGCAGTGCTACCCATAGATAACCATCTAAGAAAATTAACAAATGTTAGCCTGAGTAAGTGGTAGAGAATGCTCATGTCATAGTCCTTGAGCAACTCCAACCATCTCCTTTGTCGCAGGTTGAGCTTCTTCTGACTAAATAAATATTGTAAGCTCTTGCGGTCAGTGAACACGTCCACATGCACTCCATACAAATAGTGACGCCAGATATTAAGTATGAACACCACTACTTCCAATTTAATATCATGGGTCGGATAATTCTCCTCATGGGTCTTAAGTTGTCTGGAAGTGTAAGATATCACCTTCCCCCTTTGTATAAGCACCCAACCCAGTCCCACTATAGATGCATCACAGTAAAACACATAATCTCCCATCCCACCAGAAAAAGTTAGAATTGGTGCTGTAGTCAGTCTAGTCTTCAACTCTCGAAAACTCTTCTCACATTCCTCGGTCCACTAAAATTTGACCTTCTTCTGAGTTAACTTGGTCAATGGTGCAGACAAAGAAGAAAACCCTCAATGACTCTATGGTAGTAGCCTGCCAGACCCAAGAAACTTCTTATTTCTATCAGAAAGGTTGGTTAGGCCAGTTCTTAACCGCTTCAATCTTCTAAGTATCCAACTGACCATCCCCGAAACAACATGGCCTAGGAAGGCCACAAAATTGAGCCAAAACTTATACTTCGAGAACTTCACATACAATTCATTCTCTTTTAGAGTTTGCAAAACCACTCTAAGATGATTAACATGTTCCTCTTCATCCTTAGAATACACTAGGATATCATCAATGAATACAATCATGAACATATCAAGATACGATCTGAATACCCTGTTCACCAAGTCCATGAAGGCTGCAGGTGCATTAGTCAACACAAAGGACATGACCAAGAACTCAAAATGGCCATACCATGTCCTAAAGGTTGTCTTTGGAATATCTCCTTCCCTCACCTTTAACTGATGGTAACTCGATCTAAGGTCTATGTTGGAGAAGCAAGTAGCACCCTCAAGCTGGTCAAATAGATCATCTATCCTAGGTAGAGGATACTTATTCTTTATTGTGACCTTGTTCAGTTGCTGGTAGTCTATGAACATTCTGAGAGACCTATCTTTCTTATGCACGAATAGAACAGGAGCACCCCAAGGAGAAACACTAGGCCTTATGAAACCTTTCTCTATCAAGTCTATCAATTGTTCTTTTAATTTTTTCAGTTCAGCAGGGGCCATTCTATAAGGTGGAATTGAAATGAGTTGGGTCTCGGGAAGAACATCAATCCTGAAGTTCCCTATTAGGAGGGACTCCAGGTAGGTCATCAAAAAATACTTCGGGGAACTCATTCACAATCGGGATTAATTCAAGAGTAGAAGATTCAATATCATCAGACTTAACTCGCACGAGGTGGTAATACAACCTTTCGAGATCGACTTTTTGGCTCTAAGATAAGAGATGAACTTTCCCTTAGGTGCAACAGAATTCCCTTTCCACTCTAGAACATGCTCATTAAGAAATTGAAACTAAACAATTTGGGTTCTACAATCAATAAAGGCTTAACAGGCGTCAAGCCAATCCATGCCAAGTATCACATCAAAGTGAACCATCTCCAATTCTACCAAGTCCTCTAAGGTATGTCTATGGTAAATGGATACCACACAATCTCTATAAACCCTCCAGCTAAGATAAACTCACCGGTAGGAGTCGAAACAACAAAAAGTTCAAGTAAACACTCTAGGAGAACCCCCAAAAAATACTAGCCATGAAAAGGTTCACAAAAGACAAAGTGGCAACCGGGTCAAACAACGCATAACAATCAAAAGTAAACACTCGATGCATACCCGTAACAACATTTGTTGCAGCCTCCTGATCCTGTCAACTACTCAAAGCATAAAGGCGGTTTGTCCCACCTTCTATAGCTATAGTGGTACCCCTCTGTTGATTATCATTAGGGGGTGCTGCAGAGGACTGTGCTCTATTGCTCCCTTCACCTCGTCTCCTCGTTAGACACTCAAACTGGAAGTGACCAGTCTGTCCACATGAATAGCTTACATTCTTATCCATACAACACTAACCCAGATGAAGCTTACCACACTTTTTACAAAGTGGTTTCCCCCTCGAACCTTGGGTCACACTAGCCTGAGATCATCACACCCCGAGAGGGTACCTTAGGCGTAATTGGCACTTGGACACTATTGCTAGCCCCCAAGCGAACGACCTAGTTCCATCATGCTCGTTCAATCAATAAATCAGCAAAAGATACTTGAGAAATAATAAAATCTAGCAGTGAGCTACAAGACTTATCAATACTGTCTGTTGTAAGAAACAAGATCAAGAAAATAATTTAGTTTGGAAAGAGAAATAGGGGAAAAAGAAACTCCAACATCAGCCATCATCAATCTATGTCTATGAAGCCTCTATAACTGCTATCTATGAAGGTACCATGACAGATCATGGCTACCACATTCCAAATAAAGAACTCAAAAGAACTAAAAGCAAGTAAAGATGTCCTCCGAAGGCAGGGGAGGACTCAACAAGTCTGAAGTCAAGGAACTCTGAACCTCAACGATTCACCTACTGAATCTGTATCACAAAATGATGCATCACCAAAGGGGCGTTAGTACGTGGAATGTACTGTATATAATCTTGGCTAAAGTAAACAATATAGGCAAGATGATATAGTAAGACATCAGCTCATCCATCACTCAATCAACTCTAAATAAGGAACAAGACTCCATCACATCACCATCAATCAGGAATCATACTATCACATTAACCTCAGAGTACTATCAATATAAAACCTATCTGGGAATTTCTCTAACAGACAACCACCACCTATGAGCCGGTAATGGTACCTTGCTAAGGTAAAGGACGAGTCTATCAATGGATCCCAACATTCTATCAAGTCCTCTATAGGACAAAGGAAACATCCACATTTATGATCCAATCCTCTTCTATGTTGGCCACGTAGTTAATGAGTACAAGTGGGACTCATCTTACCCATTTCGGTGCTAATTCTCCTCCAAAGACTCGACATGCTCATAAGTCTATCAACATCAAGATGGTTATACAACTAAACCATTTCGGTGCTAATACTCCTCCAAAGACTTGACATGCTAATAAGTTTATCAACATCAAGATGGTTATACAACCAACCTCCTTCAGACAAGGACCTCCATTCATCCGATCATCTATCGACTCGAGGGATTAAGAACATCATTAAAGTTCCAAGTTCTATCTCTAAAAGACCTCTAAGGATATCCCTCTCAAATAGTTTTAGCAACACTATCCTCAAGCCTCACTTAATTCAAGACCCGAACCACAACAATCATGCACACATACATAACCTAGGCTCCACACGTCAACTCCTAGCTTTATTCATGCACTCATTAGCAATTATACATATATAGTCTATGCAATAGTTTAGATAATCATTTAAGCAAGTAAGTCAAATTGTGATGATTATCAATTTAAGAAAATATATGTAGATTAACAGTAGTTTTAAGAAATCATGCAAGAAATTGACAAATCAGACTCATCAACTTCATCTATCAACCTACTACGTTCAATGGGGGCATAGGGGAGAACAATCCCATGTTTTGGGTATCCTTTACATACCTGGAACGAAGATTGTACTAATCTTCAACAAGAATTGGACTTGAACTGTCAATCCTTAGAGCTTTTCTGTGTCCCTACTCAAAGTCTTTTTGCGTAAAAGTTTAAGAAGAATGGGTTTTAGAAACCCTTAATTGATGTAAAAACAGCTTTCATAATACATTTTAAGACTTAGGATAAAGTGGTGAATGACCAAAAGGCCCTTCCCAAATTAAAAGAAAAAAAATTTAAAACTCGTACACTGGTCTGCAATGCGCAAGGGGCGTGACCAGTACACTTTCGTGAATTTTTGAAATTTCAAGTTCCTATCGAAAAAATAGAAAAATGAACAAGTGTGTCGAGACAATTTCCCCACTTAATTTTCCGCGCTGATCGCAAATCGGGTCTCGGATTTCCCATCGGAGCTTTGGAAGATGAGTTACGTGCATGATTACGTTCTAGGGGCATTTTGATAATTTTATAGGGTATTGCAGGAATCCAATATAACCCCTACATTGGCATGGGAAAACTACTTTCCTGGTAGAACTCCATCAATTTATGCATTCACATCCTTAACTCTAACTTTATGCTATTGTAAATCCACCAGATTTAGCCTACAAGGGCTCCTAAATTGACACATAGTTAAGAGACAAGAGTTTCTACTAGGATTCCCTTATTGAACTCACCTCAAGCCCCATTTGGTGTTAAATTAAGTCCCACAGAATACTTTAAAACATAATCATAATTATACATTCATAAGCTTTATAACAGAACATCATCGTATAAGGAGTAGATAAATTAACTTAGGAATCCCTTTATGTGAGAATTGTCCTTTCACAAGAGGATTCATCTTTGTTGAGAATTGTCCTTTCACCATTTTCGATAACATCAATATTCTAATTGAAGACCCTTATCATTAATAATAAGTTTAATTTGAGAACTTTACTTAAATCTTAGTGGTCTAATCCATGCAAGCTTTTCAATCATGTAATTCAAGAGAGTCATGCATAAACATAGTACAACTTATCAATTAAAATCATTCCCAAATAGCGAACAATAATCCTTTAACAAACCCTAAATAGGAGAATATGAAATTCATCTTATAAATCATCACTCTCATAGCATATCATAACATTGCATTTCATATAGTTCATATAACTGAAAATGCATCATAGATGAACATTTAAAGAGAGTTCATACAACTAATAAAATTTCCATAACTTGAAAAACTAATACACATAACTTGTTAGAAGTCTAAGAAGGGAACTTAAAGTTTGGATGAGAAGACTTGAAAACCCTAGTTTTCCTTCCTTGTTTCTTGAGGAGGAGAATGGCCTTAGGGAAAATTTGGGTGGAATTATGGTGGAGAGTGAATGAGAGTCTTGGGAAAGAAATGAGTCCAATATGAGATGGTGTGAGCTTACAATGATGTAGTACTGAGCTTAGGATGCTGGAAAATGTAAAAATTTCCCTTCATTAAAAATTGATGGACCCCATCTACAGACACAATCTATGGGTCATAGATCAATCCACAGGTCGTTGATTAGGATTTCGTCCTGGTTACACTTTGACCCCTGAAACATGTCTCTTAACACAATCTACAAACCCCTTTGTATGACTCATAAAATGATTGACAAGTCGTGAAACCCCTCATAATCCCATCCCATACTTATAAAATTTCCACCTTCTCAGGATCCAAATCACAAGTGTGAGACACACCGTGTTTCTCGTCTTCCATAATATTTTAGGGTAGTATGTTATATAAGATATATATGATTTTGGATAGATGCTAAGGATAATAGGTGGTAATATCAAGGACTTAAAGTTTTAGGACAAAGAAATCTCCTAAATACACATTTGAGATTAAAGAAGTTGCCCGAGTGACACCTTGCCCTTTTAAAAAATGTTTGAATTACGTTTCACTTTTTGGATAGGACTAAAATTGTATAATTTGTTAATAATGTATTTTTAAAGGGTATTTTAATATCTCAAAAGTCATATGATAAATTATGGAATCAAGAAAGTTGCAAGATAAAGGTGGGCCAAAGTTACAGTAAGTTTCTTTAAGAAATTCTTCTTAAATTTGGGTCAAATGCATTAGGTCATATCTCCTAAAACATAAGGATATACAAGGTCCATGACTTATCAGATCGAAGATTTGTGAGTCTAGTTTGTAATATACAAAACTGTGCATTAAACCAACTTCAGGATAAAAAGTTAAGACAGATTTATCGTGACTGTCCAAGCAGGAAATAGGGTCATGGGCCGGGGCAGGTCAAGCCCAACTTTATGTTGGTTAATTTATCCTTTTAAGGTGAAAAATGAACAAGTTTTATCCTAAAACAATTTATTAGCTGAAAAGAGAGCTCCCACAAGTTCCTTAAGTGATTTAGGTAAGTTTTTCACGTTTTTACCGTTAAAATTTATCCTCATGCCTAGAAATGTATGTATTACGCTTTGCAGTTATTTTCCCCTCTTATTAGCAGTGTTTAGGGCTGTAAGAAAATAGTGTTCTTACTGGTTATTCTTGGTTTGCAGCTAGTATGTTTTGATAATAATTTGGGGCTCTTTTACGGTCATTTTTACAAAGTTCTACTGATGTTTCCTCTTATAAATACAATATAGTGAGTCTGGTCATTAATGCTTAATTTTGGTCTGTTTGAGCTATGCATATATAGTGGTTATGAAGCTTGGGATATAATGAACAACTCTCATGAAGAGACTTTGGGCCATTGGACGTCCATTAGAATGGTATGTTCAGGCTAAGCTTCGTCCCTCGTTTTAGCACGTAATCGTAGAAGTTGCCCAAAACGTCAAATGTGATATCTTACTATTCTATTGCTAGAAAGACTTTTTGTAAAAGGCATTAGGATTACAATTGAGTTATTTTAATGATGGTATTAGGTTGACATTCCGTTCATTTGCTTAAGCTGGGATTTCAATATCTATATATCATTTTGTCAGTTTCCTGACTACCTATCCATATGTTTGAGGTGTTTCTCTTTGGGGTGTAGTTTCATTAAAATAAATGTAGATTACAAAAGGAATGAAGTAGTCATAATCAGTCCTTCTTCCAAACTAAAAACAAAATTGAAGCATTTAACAAGTAATGCATTGATTTCCAATAATCTCTAGCGTATCGCTCCTAGACCAACGTTCAACCGCAAGTCTTATCCGTAAATATACGAACTCTACCAAAATTTCGGCAGAGTTTCCTCTGTTTTATAGACTATCCACACCTGTAGCAGCACCCAGAATACAAAGACAACACACATATATACATATATACATATCAACGCGGACC
>JAOTQR010092331.1:0-32226 GCA_025774065.1 Solanum ossicruentum | reverse complement strand
GAAAGATAAAGTATGCAGTTCTGGTAGGTGGTAGCCCCGAGGGGTTGAGTATAACCTAGCCAGGGGACGATCCTATCGGGGGGGTAGCCCGAGGGGTTGAGTATAACCTAGCCTGAGACGAACCCGATATAGTTTCACCACTGATCAGTTGGTCATTTGTTTACAGCTGTGTACAGATTTTACAGTATAGATTTTACAGTAAAGGTAAAGTGATATAAAGGACATCAAGTACATGATTCCACAGTATAAATAAGGGTGGTCCCTAATCTTCCACAGATGCATGGTTTCATTTGAGTTGTTACTTTAGATATAGTGTATCCTGCCTTACATACTCAGTACATTATCCCGTACTGATGTCCCTTATGGGGGACCTGCATTTCATGCTGCAGGTATAGGTGCTAGTAGCTCTCCCCAATAGGAGTACAGGATATTCAGCGGCTGTCACCAAGCTCCAGGTTGCTTCAGTGCTTGTATATGTCTAGAGCTTACATATTTTTATCATACAGTTTGTTGAGGCGGGGCCTGTCCCGACCCTTATCAGATGTTTTTCTTTATATAGAGGCTTTGTAGATTATGTAAAGCAAAGTGAAGTCATGTCTCGTACCATAGACACTGGGGCTCCAACGGCCTAGTCATTTGCATTTCTTTTTGGCTTGTTATCACTTTTTATCTTATTAAAGGCATGTCAAACATAGAAACCCCTCACAGTATGTATAGAAAACGCATAGATACAAGTTGGTTCTCCCGAGCCTTATCGACAACGGGTGCCGGTCCGCCCTAACGGGACTTTGGGGCGTGACAATATGCATGATCTTTTCTTCAATCTATCTTTCTGTATGTCAATCTGTCTCGCATTTATTCCATTTTTGTGAGTTTGCTTGTCATGTAAGGTTAGACAGCAGAAGTAATAGAATGAACATTAAATAAAAATATCATTAATATCGACACAAGGAAAAGCATTTGCCATTCGTTAGTATATTATATTGATCCACCAAAAAAGGATACGGATTATTTCTTATAGTAAATGAATAGTAAGTTGGAAGTCAAAATGTAATACGATACCAAATAAACAAAGCACTTTATTGTCAAGGAGTACTGAACTCTTCCATATTTAAATTAACAATTTGAATTTAAAATATTAGTGAATACACTCCTTCAGTAGGGAAATACTTACGGTATTTGTAAAGAGGATAAATACCAGAGTCATCAGTAAAATAATAAATTCATTAGAAAATATAAAAGCAATATGGTTCATGAATACTTCAGTAGAAACACGTATAAAGGCATTATCATTGGAGATGGAAGAACTTCCTAAGTCTCTTAATCTGTGATTTTGATCTAATTTTATTGAACATATGAGCAACATCCCGCTATAAATTAGATGCAAATATACCAATTAAAGAAGTATGATCAATCTAAAGAGTGAAATTTGAAAGATAACCTGACTCATTATAATCACTTTCAGATAGTAATGTATCAACATTTTCATTTCACAATGGTATCTCATTTATCAAAGTAAAGAACAAATGGTTGTCAGTGATAGCCGGCACTAGCGGAAGAGAATAAATTCTCAAAGTTACTCCTCTAAGTAAGGTTAACTAAGACATCTAATTAAAATTGACATTGTATTCCTTCCAGGTGCCATTTGTCCTGTCTTGACAACTTTTTGGATTCATTTTTAACCAATTGAGAATTTTTAAAATCTCGTCTATTAGTATTTCTGAAGTTCAATTAAACAATACATAAAACACAACACAGAGAATAACTACTTTGGTGTTATAGTTCAAAAATGAGAAAATATAGTAGAGATAAACGTACATATACAACTCAAATAGTTTAACTTATAGAATATAGAAGAAGAAATCAAAAGGCAAAAAGATTGAAAATACTCAAGTATCACTTATTCCTAGGCAGGCAAGCACAACAGTGCTATCTATAATTTCTCCAGTACCACCAACAACACACGATGCAAGGATGTTTTCATTTTATAGGTCTAAGTGCCACAAGAATTTTAAGATCAAGAGGAATTCATGTAGTTAAATGGATTAAAGCATATAATCTACTACATGGAAAAGAAATTTCTTTTATATCTCTCTGGCCTATTACACGATGATCATACCTCATTTAGAAAATAATAAAGAATGACAGTATTATAATCAACAGAAAAGATTTATCATCATATTTAAGGAGTTAAATCAGTTTAGACTTGGTACCAACTAATTGATAGAATTTCTGTCACGCTCCGAGAGAGTACCCTTGGCGTGGCCAGCATTTAAAGAAACATTGTTGATTCCACAAAAGAACTATCTGGCCTCATCATCACATCGACTCGACAACGGAATAAATTACTCAAATAAAAAGACATCATGTGAATAAAATATAACTTAATTAACTCATAGTTTCCAATAAATAAGTTTAGAATACAAAAATACTCAGCAAATCCTCTACTCAATGTCTATGAGGCCTCTACTCAATAATCTGGATGGTGCCATGACAAGCCATGAACACCTCAAATCAAAGGAAATAAAGTATTCAATGAAAGTAAGAAGATAAAAGGGCTCCTCCAGAATGCAAGGAGGGCTCACCAACTCTGGGATGCACTGATTTAGACTTCAGTGGTGCACAGGCTGAAATCCTTTATCACCTGTATCTACATCATAAAATGATGCAGGTTCAAATAGACGTCAGTACATAGAATATACTGGTATGTAAAATAGCTCAAGAAAATAAGGCTAAACTCACTCATCTCGACTCAACAACTCATGCTCAACTCAGTACATGCAAATTTAAAGTACATCATGCTTTTTAAAATATTTTTAGTAAAAATAAACTTAGTTTAAAATATTATGCTCAAATAGTGTTTCTTAGGAGTCCCTCTCAATAGACATCTAATCCCATCATATTTAATTTGGTCATGCATAATGAAGGAGACGTCATTGCCATGTTTGTCCTAAACTTGCCAAGGTACAAGACGATCAACTCTCTCATCGATACATAGTAAATGTCCACTTTTTGGGAAAAGAGTCGTCAGAATGTGTTGTACAACTATTTTACACTGGTAACGTAGTTCTGTGGGTTAGAGTAGATGTTTATTCACTCCCAGCTCGGTGCTTGATACTCCTCCAAAGACTAAAATATGCTCAACTCATCAATCAAATCAATCCTCAATTTTCAGTAAGTCAGTCAAATCTCAACCTCATTAGGTTATCTCATCTCAACTCACCTCAATTACTTATCAACTCAATCAGTCCATGAAGGCAATCAACTCAACTCAAACTCGAATGGCCATTCAAACTCATCATATAGTAAAAGCAAGGTAATTATATATAGTAGTGTATGTGACTAAATACAACATGCTCCTCATACTCAATTTAACCAACTCAGATACTTAGACTCAACCCTAATTTGGTAACATGTATAGAATTTCATAAAATCATGCATTTTAGGGTTCATGCTATCAAGTATAAGACTTTACCTTAATTTAATGTTAGAGATTATGCAATGCAGCAAGTACTTCATACATTATTAGGAGAATTCATAACAAATGAAGGAATTTCTATATTTGGATTACAGAATTCCCAAATCTCAACTCTTTTCCAACCTTTTACTCAAGTAGATGAAAGGGGTGTGTGAACGAATGTAGTTCCACACTTTAGTAAGCCTTAGATACCTGGGGAAAGAAGAAATAATCCAACACTAGTTAATCCTTGTGTTAGAATCGAGAACTCTTGATCTTCTCCCTCCTAGTGCTCCCAAGAAATCCCTAAGGTGAAGAATTGTGGAAAATACACCTAGGGTTTCTTTCAAGACTTAAATTAAGTCCAAATCATCCAAGGGTTAAATTAAAAGGGATAAGAATAGACAAAATTATCCTTCTTAAAAATTTTCGTCTGAGTCTACGAGACCCTATCTATAGGTCGTAGACCATTCTATGAGTCATAGACGACCTCTCGTAAGCAAGGGGTCCTAAAAATTGAGTTACTAGAATTTGTCACGAAACCTCTTCTATGTGACGTAAAACATCCTATGAGTCGTCTGCTAACTTGTGATTCAAGATATTGAAAAGTTGATATTTTTACCATCAATTTACAAAACCAATCTACGAGTATGGATTACATTATGAGTCGTACACTAACTCGTATATAGGCCTCAGACTTAAAAAATTTCACTAAGTCATCTGGGGTTTTACGAGACCCATTCTATGAGTCGTGGATCTATCTAGGGGACGTAAATGGCCCTCTGGATCCTTCTTCAGTAGTTTTTCTTGTTCTTTTCTCAACATCCTCTGTGCATCTACTCCAGATTAGGTAGAAGAAATTAGGGGGTGTTACATTATCTCCCCCTCGGGATCATTCGTCCTCGAATGATGAGAAATCTAGGGATTTAGGTCAAAGCACGAATTTCTCTATGGACTCTTACAACCAACTATCTCTCATCTCACTCACATAATGAATAAATCAAGACACTCAACAAGTAAAACAATCAAACAGTTAATACATCACATCAATCCTTACTCGGACTCTTGAGATCTATTTTCTATCATACCGGGAATAAAAAGAGAACTTAAGGAATGGGAATTAAAGGATTTAGCTGAGAATCATTACCATCAACTCTCTCATCATCAACAGGTAGGAATAAATGATGGTATTTGACCTTCATGTCCTCCTCCAACACCCAAGTAGCCTCTTCTATGAATTAGTTCCTCTACAATACTTAGACAGATGCAATCTTTTTGGTTCTCAGCTTGCAAACCTGACGATCAAGGATTTGCATAGGAATATCCTCATAACTTAGAATGTCTCTCACTCCAAGACTCTCAACAGGCACTACCAATTATGGATCTCCCAAACACTTTTTGAGCGTAGAAACATGAAAGAGAGGGTGGATGGCCGCTAAGTCTAGTGGTAGCCTAACTCAAAATCCATGTTGCCTACCATCTTTATTATTTGATAAGGGCCAATGTACCTTAGACTCAAGTTTCCTTTATTATCGAACCTCATCATACCTTTCATGGGTAACACTTTCAAATACCCCAATCATTAACCTCAAACTCTAAGTCTCTTCTTCTAACATCTGTGTAGGATTGTTATCGACTCTGGGTAGCTCTTAACCTTTCTCGAATATCTTAACCTTCTCCATAGCTTTGTAAACCAAGTCTAGTCCAATCAACTCTGCTTCACCTACCTCAAATCATCCAATCAGGGATCTATACTTCTCTCATAGAGTGCCTCATATAGGGTCATCTGAATGCTCAAAATGAAGTTGTTGTTGTAAGAAAACTTTATCAAAGGCAATGGTCATCCCAATTACATTTCAAGTCAGTGGCGCAGGCTCTTAACATATCCTCCAACGTCTGAATAGTCTGCTTTGCTTGGCCATCAGTCTGCGGGTAAAAAGTAGTGCTAAGGTGCACCTTCATACCTAAACCTTTCCGAAAAGATTTCCAAAATAGGGCAGTGAATTGAGCTCCTCTATCCGAGATGATAGACAAAGGGACTCCATGTAGTCTAACAATCTCCTTTAGATATAGTCGGGTGTAATCCTCCATGGTGTTAGTCATCTTGACTTCTAAGAAGTGTGCAGATTTTGTTATCCAATCAACTATCACCTGAATTGAATCGTGTTGTCTGCAGGACCTCAGTAAACCTGTGATGAAGTCCATGTTAATTATCTTTTATTTCCACTATGGAATCTCAAAATTTTGAGCTATTCCATAGGGCCTTTGGTGCTCAACCATAACTTGTTGGCAATTTGGGCACTTGGAAACAGACTCAGCAATGTCTTTCTTCATTCCACTCCACTAGCAGACTTCTATCAAGTCACGGTACATCTTGGTAGACCCTAGGTGGATGGAATATCTGGAACTGTGGGCCTATTCCATAATCCTCCCTCGAACATTATCAACATCAAGAATAGACAATCTGTGTTGATACCTTAAATACCCCAATCTCCCCCTTTAGCGAAAGCCATCACCTTCTACTTATGCACAACCTTCTTTAGTTGTAATAAAACAAGATATTGTTCTTGTTTCTCCTTCACTTCAACTACTAGGGATGATGCTAACCTGTTATGCATAAAAACTCCTCCTTCGCCTGATTCGTCTAACTGAGCCCCCAGTTGGGCTAGTCTGTGAACCTCTTTGGCGAACTCTCTCTTCTCCTCCTCCACATAGGCGGTGCTTCCCATGGACAATCTGCTAAGAGCATCAACAACCACATAAGCTTTACCTGGATGGTAGAGGACGCTTATGTCGTAGTCATTGAGTAACTCAAGCCATCTCCTCTGCCTCAAGTTAAGCACTTTTTGGGTGAAAACATATTGCAGACTCTTGTAGTCTGTGAATACATCAACATGTGCTCCATATAAATAGTGGCACCATAATTTGAGAGCAAACATCACTACTGCCGACTCCAAGTCATGAGTGGGATAGTTCTTCTCATCCACCTCAAGCTTTCCAGAAGTGTAGGCAATAACCTTTCCCCCTGCATCAACACACATCCCAATCCCACTCTCGAAGCATCGCAGTAGATAACAAATACAACCATTCTGTTGGGCAAGGTCAAAACTAGTGTAGTAGTTAACCTCGTTTTTAGCTCCCAGAAACTTCTGTAACACTCGTCAGACTATTGAAACTTAACCCTCTCCTTAGTCAGTTTAGACAATGGTGTGGATAGGAAAGAAATTCCATCAAAAAACCTCTGGTAGTAGTCATCCAATCCCAGAAAACTCCTTTATCTCGGTTTGTGAGGTTAGTCTTGTGTTACGCCCAAAGTCCCGTTAAGGCAAACTGGCACCCATTATCGATAAGGCTTGGGAGAACCAACATGTATCCATGTGCTTTCTATTTATACAATAAGGGATTTCTACATTCAACATGCTTTCAAGAAAGTAAATAGTAATAACAAGCCAAGAGGAAATACATATGACTAGGTCATTGGGGCCACATTGTCTAAAGTACGAGACATGACCAAACTTTAATTTACATAGTCTACAAAGTCTCTAGATAAGGAAGAGTATGTGATAAGGGTCAGGATAGGCCCCGTCTCGACTAACTATACAATACAAAAATATAAGCTATAGACACACAAATCTCCAAAGCAACCTGGAGCTTGGTAACAATAGTTGGATGTCCTATACTCCTAGTGGGGAGAGCTACTAGCACCTCTACCTGCAGCATGAAATGCAGGTCCCCCATAAGGGACATTCAGTATGAGATAATGTACTGAATATGTAAGGCAGGAAATATTGTATATGAAGTAACAACTAAAATGAAATTATGCACTAGTATAATGACAAGAGACCACCTTTAGTTATACTGTGGAATCAGGTACTTTATGTTCTTTTCATTACTTTACCTTTACTGTATAATCTGTGCACAACATGTAGTACAAATGACCAGTTGATCAGTGGTAAACTTATATCGGGCTAAGCTTTTCCTTTCACTCCTAGGCCTAACCCCCGTAATGGGATCGACTCTGGCTAGATGATTCTTCCACCCCTCGGGTTACCACCCATCAATAAGCAATATACTTTACTTTAAATTTTAATTACCTTTGACATAATTCTTTTGGTGATCATAATATTGGAGCTGTAAGACTGTAGATGTAGCATGTGACATGTAAATAATCATACAAGACAATACAACAATGAAAAGAGTACGTTACACAAATAATAAAATACGTATGAGATGAAGCAACTCATGAACTCTATTTAGCAACAAGAATCCATGTAACTTGGTATCCACGTATATATGCAGATTTGAAGATGACTATATATGCGAGCATATGAATATGTGAAAGAGTGGATACATGGTTAATAGTAGTGCCGGAGTTGGTAAGTGCCTTTATGTGCCAAGGAAGAATCTAAATGTCATGCCAAGTAATACGAAATCGAGTAGCCTTACATACCTCGCTGTACGACCTTGTTATTGCCTCGAGATAACCTTCCCTGCCTCCAAATATTTATCTATAATATATTAGGTGATAAAACTAGCATTAGAAGCCAATGATGCATCTTGGCAGCCCAATCTCATAAAAAAACCAACACACGGGCAGCAAGCATATAATTATAAACTCGAGCGTATTCTTTCAACATTTTCGCCTCTAATCATATTTTCTAATACACATTCTCATATAAATATCATGTGAAGCCTATTTTAGTTCTATAATAGTCTTACAACATCGCACAAAGCACAACATATAACAATTATACACAACATACAAGTAGGTGGTATAACATTATGTCGTCTCGCTACATTCAAAGTCAACAATCCCAAATCTATTTTAACTTCAACAAAACTATATATAACATACTCACGCATAAAATCAGTCTTAAAATAGTCCAAAAACAGCCCAAAGTAGATGGAGGTCATGGAACAACAATTCCCAACTACCAGCCCACAAGTTCGTACTAAGAACACAATTGCAATATCATATAAGAACTCACTTTTGCGGACTATCAAAATGGTGCAGCAGCCTTTCTACATCATTATAGAACCAAAAATCATTAAGAACAGCAACCTCCCTTCATAATCAATCCAACCAAGAAGAGAAAAATTCCCAAATAAACAAGAAAAGTGTACAACAATCTTGGAACACATGTTGTCCAAAATTTCAGCATAAATAATACCAGCCTAGTTTGCTTGTTTTCATGAAAAAACCATAATACATACACAATTATAATTACTTAATTTTACCTTCAAGATTGAAGGCCTCTTTCAGAACCCTAAAAGCTTCTTGTGGCTGCTTTATAAAGTCAAGAAAGAATAACAAATAACCCTTTTGAAAGATGAAATTTTCCAAGTCTAAGAATGACTTAAAGGTGCTTCTTGTAACCCCTTTTAAAGGATTTCTTTAGTCGGCTTTCTTTTACATTTTAGGCCTTATTTTATCATGTTAGTAATGTACCTTTTTCCCCCCTTCACTTGGGCCTTATTGGGTTCCAAACTAATGGGTCTTGGCTGCCCATTTTTCCCCTTTCTCCTTACTTAGATTGGGCCCAAATCATTAAGTAAGTTGTGATATACTTGGGCCCTTATCCTATTCTTCTTGGGCTATAAATATTATCCATTTACAATACTAAAATGTGGGATCAAGTCACACCCTTAACTCGGACTTTATTAATTATCGGACTTGGACAAATTTAGTGTCGGGCCTCATCTCCATCTAGCTAGCAAGTTTAAGCTAAGCAAGTAGGTGAGTCACCTACTAGCTTCCTAAGTCCTACAAGCACCTCAATTCTCTCACTTCATTTAAGGCCTCTACCTCCCCAATTTAGCTTAAAACTTATATACACTCACTTTTCTTAAACGTTAGACGTATATATAGTCCTTTTTTGAAAGTCAAGAACTTTTAAAAATGGTTGCTAAATTGGCCAAGCCACATCATGTTCCATTTGCATAGAACTAGTACATGTAAGGTGTGGGGTGTTACATCTTGGCCAATTCTTAACCGCCTCAAATATTTTTAGTATCCACTCGAATTCCATCTCCAGAAACCACATAGCCTAAGAAAGCCATGAATTTGAGCCAAAATTCACACTTAGAAAACTTTGCATATAACTCATTATCTCTGACCATCTATAAAGCAATTTTGAGGTGATTGTCATGCTCCTCCTCATCTCTAGAATACACCATAATATCATCGATGAACACGATCAAGAACATGTCAAGATACTGTATGAATACTCTGTTCAATGAGTCCATGAAGGTCGCAGGTGCATTTGTCAACCAAAGTGACATCACTAAGAACTCGAAGTGACCATATCGTGTTCGAAAAGCTATCTTAGGGATGTCACATTCTCTTACCTTCAACTGGTGAAATCCTGATCTGAGGTCTATCTTAAAGAAAATAATAGCAGCCTGAAGTTGGTCAAACAAGTCGTCAATTCTCGGAAGCGATACTTATTCTTGATTGTCACCTTATTCAACTGACAGTAGTCAATACACATCCTAAGGGAACTATCTTTCTTTCGTACGAACAAGATTGGAGCACCCCATGGAGAGACACTCAGCCTTAGGAATCCCTTTTCGAGCAAATCCCTCAACTGCTCCTTTCAACTCTTTCAACTCCACAGGGGTCATTCTATATGGTGGAATGGAAATAGGTTGGGCATCAGGAAGCACATCAATTCCAAAATCGATCTCCCTATCGGGGGAGGGGGGACTCCGAGTAGATCCTCAGGAAATACATCAGGAAACTCGCTCATGACTTCAAGCAGATCCTCAAGAATACATCCTGATACTCATTTTGACCGAGATAGACTCAAAAGAAAGGGGCTCAATATCATCAGACTTGACTCGCACGAGGTGGTAGATAGATCCCTTAGATATTAGTCTTCTGGCCTTGAGGTAAGAAATAAACCTACCCTTTGGAGTAATAGAATCTCCCTTCCACTCAATAACAGGCTCATTCGAAAACTAAACCATTTAGGTTCAACAATCAACAGAGGCATAGCAGGCGTGAAGCCAGTCCTTACCCAGGATTACATTGAAATCAACCATCTCTAACTCAATCAGATCAGTAATAGTCTCCCTATGATAGATGGATACCACAGAATCTCTATAAATTGTCAGCTCGAATGGACTCACAACTAGGAGTAGAAATAGTAAATGGCTCAAGAAAACATTCAAGAAGGATCCCAAATATACCAGCCACATATGGTGTTATAAAGGAACAAGTTGCACTTGGATCAAGTAAGGCATAACAAGGAAAGGTAAAGACTTGAAGAATACTTGTTACAACATCTGGTGCAACCTCTTGGTCTTATTGATTTCCTATTGCATACAGACGGTTTGTCCCACCACTTGTCCCCAGTGCAGCTCCTCTCTGGTTAACACTCACTGGTAGTGCTATGGTAGAAGACTTGGTCTTATTGCCCCACATTGAACACTCCCTCTGAAAATGGCCTTGTTGTCCACTTGTAGCAACCATTCCCTTGATCTCTACATTTTCCAAGATGTATCCTACCACATTTCCCACAAGGTAGCTTCCCTGTAAAGCCAAGAGTCGCACTGGCTTGAGACAGTACACCCTGTGCTCTAAAGTTTGACTAACCTTAGGACTTGTGATCATACCTATGACTTGGGGTTGGTGCACTAGCTAAATATGGTGCATAGCTGGATACGAATTTCATCATCCTCGCTCTCATATCCTAGACCATCTTTGGGGCATACCTGGATAACTGGATGAATTTCAGGTTTTACTCCTTAACAGTTAGCCCTTCCTTTTTCAGATTCACAAACTCCTCAACCTTTGCCTCTCTTAACTCCTGAGGGAAAAAGTGACTGAGGAAGGCACTCTCTAACCCATCCCAAGCAGCGGGCTCAGTATCCTCACGTCGACTCTCTTCCCATTGATTATACCAAATATTTGCCAATCCTTGATCTGGCAAACAGCAAGCTTAACTCCTTCAGTCTCAATTGCATGCATAGTTTTCAACACCTTCCACATCTCATCATAAAGTTCTGAGGGTCCTCCTCAACCTTTGACCCTTTGTAGACCGGTGGGTTCATCCTCAAGAAGTCTCCCAGTCTGGGGGAAGCCATTGGCTATTGAGAGTTGGAACTAGGAGTTTGCGAGCCTTGGTTCCTGCTCTGGGTAGATACCAACTATGTGAGAATGGTGATAGCTCCTTTGAAGTCATCCTCTATAGTAGGAGAAGGTGGAGCAGTAGGTATCGCAGGAACATCATCGATTCTGGTTGGTCGACCTCAACCCCTCATTTCCATTTGAGGGGGAACCTCTTGAGTAGGGTTCTCAACATTGTTGGCTGAAGCATTCTATTGGGTTATGGTGCATTTAGGAGGCATGATATGCAAATGCATAACACACGAGTTAGAAGAGAGCTTTGTAGAAATTTATTGGGTTATGGTGCATTTAGGAGGCATGATATGCAAACGCATAACACACGAGTTAGAAGAGAGCTTTGTAGAAATTTAACTCTATTACACGAACTCAGAACACAAGAAAGTGTAATAATTCCTAATGTCCTATAGCCTCTTGCTTATAAAATATGATGCACAACACACCCATAAACAATACTCTACTAGACACTGCTTCATATACTCCTTAGGACTCTTGAACTCTGTGATCTGATACCAAGTTTGTCACACCCCAGGAGGGTACCCTTGGCGTGGTCGGCACTTGAAGAACCAGTGCTTATTCCCCAAGAGAACCAACCTAGTCTCATCATCACATCGACTAGACAGCGGAAGAAATTACTCAAATAAAAAGATACCATATAAATAAAATATAACTCAACTAACTCATAGTTTCAAATAAATAAGTTTAGAATACAAAAATACTCAACAAATCCTCTACTCAATGTCTATGAAGCCTCTACTCAATAATCTAGATGGTGCCATGACAAGTCATGGACACCTCAAATCAAAGAAAATAAAGTACATCAATGAAAGTAAGAAGATAAAAGGGATCCTCTGGAATACAAGGAGGGATCACCAACTCTGGGATGCACTGATTTAGACTTCAATGGTGCATGGGTTGAAGTCCTCTATCACCTGTATCTGCATCATAAAATGATGCAGGTCCAAATGGATGTTAGTACATGGAATATACTGGTATGTAAAACAGCTTAAGAAAATAAGGCTTACCTCACTCATCTCGACTCAACAACTCTTGCTCAACTCAGTACATGCAAGTTTAAAGTAAATCATACTTTTTAATATATATTCAGTAAAAATAAACTCAGTTTAAAATATCATACTCAAATAGAGTTGCTTGGGAGTTCCTCTTGACTGGCATCTAATCCCATCACCTTTAGTTTGGGGATGCACAATGAAGGTGATGTCATTTCCATGCCTGTCCTAAACTTGACATGGTAAAAGACGATCAACTCTCTCATGGATCCGTAGTAAAGGTCCACTTCTTAGGAAAAGAGTTACCAGAACATGTTGTACAACTATTCAATGATGGCCACGTAGTTCTGTGGGTTAGAGTATATATTTACTCGCTCCCAGCTTGGTACTCGATACTCCTCCCAAGACTAAAACATGTTCAGCTCATCAATCAACTTAATCCTCAATAGCAGTAAGTCAATTAAATATGAACCTCATTAGGTTATCTCATCTCAACTCACCTCAGTTACTCATTAACTCCGTCAATCAGTGAAAGCAATCAACTCAACTCAGAATAAAACGGTCATTCAGACTCACCCAATAAGACTCATCATATGGTGCAAGCAAGGTAATTATACACAACAGTGTTTGTGACTAAATGCAACATGCTCCTCATAATTAATCATACTCAATTTACCCAACTCAGATACTCAGACTCAACCCTAATTTAGTAACATGCATAGCATTTCATAAAATCATGCAATTTAGGGTTCATTCTATCAAGTATAATACTTTACCTCAATTTCATGTCAAAAATTATGCAATGCGGAAAGTGCTTCATACATTGTCAGGAGAATTCATAATAAATGAAGGAATTTCAGTATTTGGATAATAGAATTCCCAAATCCCAACTCTTTTCCAACATTTGGCTCAAGTAGATCAAAGGGGTGTGTGAACGAATATAGTTCTACGCTTTAGTAAGCCTTACATACCTGGGGATAGAAAAAACAATCCAACTCCAGATCCTCATGTTAGAATTGAGAACTCTTGCTCTTCTCCCTCCTCTAGTGCTCTCAAGAAATCCCTAAGGTGAAGAATGGGGGAAAATACGCATGGGGTTTTGTTTCAGGACTTAAATAAATTTCAAAACGTGCAAGGATTTAATTAAAAGGGAAAACAATGGATAAAATTAACCTTCTTAAAAATAACTGTCCTCTGAGTCTAAGAGACCACGTCTACGGGTCGTAGACCATTTTACAAGTCATAGATGACCTCTCGTAAGCAAGGGGTCCTGAAAAATGAGCTACTGGAATTTGTCACAAGACCTCCTCTATGAGTAATAAAATGTCCTATGAGTCATTTGTTAACTCATAATTCAAGATATTGAAAAGTTGATATTTTGACCATCAATTTACAAAACCAATCTACGAGTCATAGATTACTTTGTAGGTCATATACTATCTTGTATATAGGCTTCAGAATTAGAAAATTTTACTAAATCATTTGGGGTTTTACGAGACCCATTTTACGAGTCGTAGATCTGTCTACGGGTCGTAAATGGGCCTCATGAATCCTTCTTCTGTAGTTTTTCTCGATCTTTTATCAGCATCCTCTATGCATCTGCTCTAGATTAGGTAGAAGGAATTAGGGAGTGTTACAATTTCACTAATATGCTAGAAATATGATGGGAGGAGAAGCTAAATAAAAGTGCAAGCATATCTAATAGAGCGTGCGTACTCCTAGTGGGACATTAAAAATTTTTGAAAAATGAGAAATCATGGACCATTACAATTGCTAACACCATATAGCTTTTACGGTTTTACATTTCTACCCTCATGTCTAGGCCGTTGGATCAACTTTCTCTAAGCATATCGAGGGTATAAGGATAGGTAATTTATTGATTGAGTAGTCTATTAACTTAGAAAGTGAAATAAGAGGTCTTTGAGTGTAGGTATGAGATAATTTTTCATAGTATTTCATTTCAAAAATCACAATTTTTCCTCAAACATCTACGTTCCTATCAAATCTTACCTTAATTAGTCCAAAGACTCTTGAAGATTACTCATAATCTTATGAAAAAACATATTCTACAGTGTCACAAATTTGAAGGTATACTAAAATTAAAAAATATAAAAGAAAAAAACTACTATAGGACAATAAGTGAGTGGTTAGACAGTTGATCCGTTGCTATCCCTTTTCCATTTAGTGAATTAGGGAAAGATAACAGGATGATACAATGAGATTCGCAAAATATTAATTTTGTTCCTCAATTGTATATTCAGGCCACGATATTCAATTTGTTCAGAACAATGCAAAGATCTTTCGATTATATAAGTCTATGTGGCACAAGAACTTTATGAGACTTATATTGCCACAAGAACTTTATGATCAAGAGGAATTGATATAGTATTAAATGGATTAAAGCATATTTATGACTACATGGAAAGGACATGACTTAAGACTCAACATTTGAATTTGCGAGGAAGCATACTAGGCCAGAGAGACATGGCAGAAATATAACTGAGAATAGTTTGAAGGCCATCAAGAATATTGATAAAATCAAAGTTGGTAGGATGAAAAGACATTACAAGGAGGATTAAAAAAAATAAATCCAAGGAAAAGAGAGAAGTATTAAAGGAGATCGAGTAGAGTATCCAAAGATCCTATTATGCTCAACAAAGAGCCATCTCTTACATTTGCCTACCAAGCTGAAGATTTCACAAAATCAGTTAAAGAAAAATAACATGGAGGAATGAACATTTTGCTTCACATATTCTTTATTCTAAAATCAAAATAGTAAATAAGTCAATGGTTATTTTGTGGTATGTATAATATTTTAATTATACATTACTTTTCGAATTTGTAATAATTTGGCAACTTAATCTTGCGAGTATAGAAATTCTTGTACACTATATTGATCAAACGTAGAAATTCGTGAGTTCTAAATTTTAATATGCGGATTTTGATGAGGAATCAAAGTCAAATAATTTAATTTATTGTAGAGGTTATAGTTTAAGGGATAAAAAAAGGGAGTGGGGCATCAATAAGCAAACAAAAATCTTAAAAATTATGAGAAATTGAGCTCCAAACAACATCAAAAGCTGTGAAGATAGGAAATCAATATTCTCTACTCTTTAGGAATTGAATCAATTTAAATTGTTATTTGTACTGCCAGGTTAAGCAGTATTCGTATATAAAAAAGAGAATTATTTCATAGAAAGGCAAGAAAGAAATAGAACAGTTTAGAAAAAAGTGGCTCAAATTAGAGTGTGTACCAATAAGTAAATGAAGAAATAATAAGGCACTCATTTGCACTAACTTTGAAAAGCAATTTCACATTCTCTAGTCTCCTAATATATACAAAATTCAAAAAATATCAGACATCAAAAAGCCATAAAAATGACATCTAAACAATCAATATAAATCTTTTTAAATAAAAAGAAAGTACCTTTAAACTAAACTATCAACACAAAAGACTCTTTGAATCATTATTTTTTCAATCTTCTTAATATAGAGGACCCATAAAAAATTTTAAAAATAAATTGATGAAAAATAAAAAAATCTTACCAGCACAAAAGCAAAGATGGAGAATTGTTCAAGTAACGTCGAAGAAGATCAATTTAGAGCAAAGAGATTCATCAATTTTGTAGATAGAAGTTAGTACCAAAGATTTAAAAATTACTTTGAGAGAAAAAGAGAATGTAGAAGGAGCATAATAATAAATATGAAGGAGGAAGAAAGATGCAACAGTGTGTGTGGGAAATAGGACCAAAAAGTAAAAATGGGTATGGATGAGAGTTGTTCCCTACAAAATTAATAAAAAGATGTATATATGTGTTTATAGAAAATACAGTACAACTAATGTTTCTTCTCTATAATAATTTAGTGCAGTGTTTGTCCTTTAGCTTACTAGTTTATAAGTAATAAAATATGTGGTGTCAATATTTTTTTATCAAACAAGTACAATATATTTTTAAATACTTAGAATATATATGTATGAAAAATTCATATTTAGTACACGTAAAAGTTTTATTGCTAGGTATAGTATAAATGATACTCTCTCTATACCATTTTATGTGACACCCTTTTCTTTTTGATTCATCCCAAAAGAGTATAACTTTACTACAATTAGAAATAATTTGAGTTTAAAATTCTCCTTTTGCTCGGAATAAAATGAACGTTAGCCATACAAATATCTTTTTTTGGTTAAATATAGCGATTGAGCCATTTATTTCCCAATCATAATATATACAAGGTCAGACAGTAGCAGTCCACTCCACCAGGCCCAAAGACACCCACATTTATACGTACCAACTATCGTCTTTTCACTTTCCAAAATAAGTCTTCCCAAATACGCTAGATGTATCTGGAAGCCTTGGAAAATCCTTGCTTCTAGCTTTCGTTCTTCCGAATAATCAATCACATATTGATCTCTTTAAATGTCGATTTCAATGTCTTTCCATGCAAGGTACGACCCTCTCCTTATTTTCGACTTCCTCATCTCCTTCTACCTTATACTCACCGGTGTTTTCTTGTTTTTCAGGGAGATGTCTTTTACTTTTTGTAGCTTTTGTCTCTACAACTTAAAATTTTTGGTATGGGTAAGTACTGTTCTTCGACATTCCTTTTTTCTCACCGTTCCATATAGAGTTACACTGGTAACCTCTTTTCTTGACTCTCTTTAGTTGCCGCCATTTTGTTGATACTTACTTTCGATATGTATGTCACCTAACTTCACAAGAAAACTCATATCTGAAGTCATACCCTGTTTTTTGATGGAAAATCTTTTGGAAGCTAATTTGGTGTATCCATAGGAGTAGTATATGGAAATAGCTGTATAGATTTTTCAACTGTACATAGTAGCTCCTATTCCCTATTTTTGGTTCCTGTAATTATTCCCCATATGGGTTGACTGATTTTGTTTTGATGCGCAAATTGTATATCTGGATTTATCACAGTTACATATTCTTCTGCAGTGGATAAAAAGGTCTTGAAAATTGCTCCACTCTAAGTACCCACCTTCCACTATTGCTTGATTTGCTTTACTATCAGCTAATTAGTTTGCCTCTTTGTAAATGTATTTAATATTACCCTATAGTTGTTGCATGTGCTCCATTATTTCCTTAAATGTTCTTTGACTATCCATGGGATCTGTATACCTCACTTATCACCTTCTGAAGGCATAGTGAATCAGTTTCTATGACAATGTGCTTAATATGGTTGTGACTGCAATGCCTTAGACATATTAGCATAGCCTATGTTTCAGCCTCTATATTAGTTAAGTTACCCAGTTCACTGGCAGCAGCATACCTTAGGTCATCATGATGATCCCTTATGCAAAAGGCCTATGTACTCCAGCTTGGATTTCCCCTACTATCCCTATTAATATTACCTTTAAACCCATTAAAAGTAGGAAGCTCCCATTTAACAGGATAATGGAATAGCATAGGCTAATAGGCTTTCAGTTTGGAGATTATGTTGTTCCACTCAGTTGGAGTTAATAATCAAGGATATCTGATCCTTATCACATAGTATATCAGTTAATGACATTAATATGCAAATGTGCCAAAGGACGTATCCTTCTCATGCCTCCTATCATTTCTCCTTCTTTATAGCAATCACATTATAATATGGGGGACAAACTTCATGACTGGTTTGATTCTTGATGTTGTCTCAACCCTCCACCAGTTGGTAAATTATGGTTGCAGATGATTCTCCTCCACAGTCTGACATGTATAAGAAGCAAACTGCGTCTATAATTTTAAGGCTATCAGGGCTGTTAGAAAAAGGTGTAACATGAATCTCATTTCCATCTTCATAGCAGTAACACCTAGAGGTCAAGCTGATTTTCATTCTCTTAAGTGTCCTCTGTAGCAACCTTTCTTTTCCAAACTCTCTACTAGAAAAAAACTTAAATGTACTCTTTTGATCTATAGGTTTTCCATCCACCAAATCTCTTCCTTTTTTTCTTTTAAGACATTGATAGGCAGACTTTGTAGTAAATTGTCCATTTGGTTGGGCCATCTACTATGCTACATCTGCCTCTTCATACAATACTAGTTGAATGTTATTAATTTTGTAATCCACAAGGTCTTCATCAATTAGCTCCCTTAGTTTCTCTTTGTCCCATCTTCCATTACTTATGAAGTCCCTAACCTTAGTTTCCTCTTCTTTTGCCTGGTCAACTATATAGTATAGAGCTCCTTGTTTGTTCAATTATCAAACCAGAAGCTCATTATACCCTTCCTGGATTTGACACCAGATGTTATGATCCACCTCATCCTTGATTTCTGTCTTCTTCCATATACAAGATCCACCCCTATTTGTTGCAATTAGAGGATGGGATTTCTTATAGTACTTGTTCTACATGAAGGTGCTCCACATAGAGTTCACTGAGATACTAAATTTCCACCATAATTTTGCAAATAGGGCCTTGGCAGTATCATGTAGAGATCTAAAGTTCACCCCACCTTCCCTATAGGGATAGCACAAATCTTCCCACTTCACCCAGTGCTTACCTCTTTCTCCTCCAACCTTGCTCCAAAAAAGGGAGGAAAACATTTTATGAATCTTCTTAATTGAGACGCCCTAGAAATATGCCTCAAAAATGCCCATATTTGTAATTTTCATATATCTCAAAATCCATGCATGGTATCAAAAATTAGACTTCATATTCTTGATCAGGGTGCAAAATTAAGTGAGGAATGAGTATAACCCAAATTTTAGGAGACCCATAGCGAAAAATGATTTTCGCAAAAATTTTCAAAAATAGTATGGGTCCGCGACACCTCCACGACACGAACCCATAGTGAAGTAGTGGTTGCACTTTCTTGATTTTCTAGTTTCGGCCATAAGACATTGGGGTCTTAGCCCCATGACAACCTATGCATAAAAGCATCTATTCTTAGCCATTTTTCAACTCTATATCACTCAAGACACTCTCAAAACCCTCTGTAACACTTAACCAAATATTTCATCCAAATTCAAGTGTCTCAAGCTTAATTTCATATCTCAATAATGCCATTTCAAGCTTCAAGTCTCCTTCAAGTCTCCTTCAAGTCTACATCAAAAAAATCCAAGTAATAAGGTATATGGGTTTCAACCATTGGGTTCTTTCACCCATGGTGCCCAATCTTCCTATTCTATAAAAATTGCATGTTTTCAAGTTATATTATCTATGGAAATCTTTTATTATGGATTTTAAGTATGAAATATGTTCAAATTTTATGAAATGTTGATTAAATATACATGTCTATCTATCTTAATCTTATACTGTGAGTTGGTTTTGTCTATTGAGACTATGTATGTTTTAAATTATGAAATTATGATCTATTATGAGATTTGATGGTGGATTTCAAGGTATCTTACATAAGGGTTTTACAATATGTTGGTGGGTTGGTTTGCTTTGAGTTTCTCATATGATTTCATGCTCGAATTGCATGATTTTGAATAAGCATTACACACCCACCAAGTGTTTGATAAAATGTCTTGGAAAAGAATTTTCAAGTTTTATTATGACCTATTGCATGATTTTTACAAGTCTAGATTGTTGATGAGTTATTGAGTTCGTATGCTAAGGTTTATGCTCTTGTGAATTGTGAAGCCTACTATACGGGGTTACGAACTATGTTATATATCTTACCCTTTAGTACAAGGTCAAGTTTCTATATGAAGGGGTTATGAACTATGTTGTACACCTTACCCTCATATATGATTTGATGTTATGCAATATCTTATACTCATATAAAGGGGTTCTGAACTATGTGGTATGCCTCACCCTCATATGGGATTCAATGTTATGTACTCACATGTAGGTGTTATGAACTATGTGGTATGGCTCATCCTCATGTGCAATCCAATATGTTGTATTATCTTATGCTTACATGTAAGGGTTATGATCTATGCTACTCCTCTACCCTCATGTACTACCCATTACCTTCTATAAGGGGTTATGACCTATGTTATATTCCTCACTCTCTACTACATGGTAGTTGGATGATCTATTCATGTTACTTTATGGTGTTAAACAAGATATGCAAGTATGAGATTATTCTTAAGTATGTTTCATACTATGCATTGATTACACATGGCATATTGAGCTTATGTTTATTGATTATGAATAAACATCTTGTTATTATGGCTTATGATTCTTGTTGCATTGCATCCCGCATACTTAGTACATTCAAACGTACTAACACATACTCTATGCCTACATGATGTTACCATGTATGAACCGGAGCTCCATTTGATCATCCTCCCTCTCCTCATGGATAGTTGGTTATTGTAAAGAAGCTAGTTGGTAAGTCCTCAAGTTCTAGGGCAATAGCTATTCTCGTTCATGCTTTATACAATCTTGTTCTTATGTTGGATACTTGTTAAATAAGGGTGAGCCCGGAAAGTATCTTGGCCCCCGCTCTAATCTATGTTGGAGGTGTCGTTAGATATTATGTCATGGATTGATTATGTTATTGAAGCTTGACTCTTCTTACTCTATCATTAGTATAAATTGTTTCCCTTAGTCTCTTTCCCTTTTCATTTATTTACTCTTGTGTTTGTTTAATTTGTTTCCATAACCAAGGATGTGTATATGATATGCTAAGAGCCTTGTTTGGATTATCTTCGGACTTCCCAGTCGTCGTGTCACATCTAGGCCCTAGGCTTGGATTGTGAAAAACTTGATTACAGAGCACTAGGTTGTTAGTGGCCCTCGGAATCTAATGCACCGCTTCAATTAGAGTCTTATTCATGGTTGTGAAGTGTGCCACAACTATGAATTGGAGGCTATGAGGTGTTTTAGAAAATGTTTTACTTCTTCATTGTCTATATCGTGTTTTAGGTTTAAGATAAGGTTTTTTCCCCTAATGAATGCTTTTTGCTCTTCTAGATCATGCCACTACAAAGAGGAAGACCAAGGAGGCCCCGTGCACCCGGGAGGCACTGGCATACCCCTCTCCTTAAGCTCCTCAAGATGGAGGGGCTATCGAAGTTGAGTTACAGAATGCCATTATTATGTTGGCTCATGTAATGACCAACCAATAAATCAAGGGGCCCAAGATCCTCATACTCATACTCCCACCTCAAGAGTGAAGGACTTCACTAGAATGAATGCTCTGGAGTTTCATGGGTCCAAGGCAGAGGAAGACCCCTAAGAGTTCATAGATAAGGTGTATATGGTACTATCCATCATGGGTGTAAGTTCAGAGGAAAAGGAAGATCTATCGGCTTATCAACTAAAAGGTGTAGCTCAAATTTGGTTATGCAATGGAAAGTGGAGAGGGAAATAATGATGCTATTCCTTGGGAGGAGATCAAAGCCGCCTTCCTCAACCTGTTCTTCCCAATAGAGTTGAGAGAGGCTAAAATGATGGAATTTATGAACCTCAAGCAAGGTTCCATCAGTGTGAGAGAGTATGCTCTCAAGTTCAACAATCTTTCCAAGTATGCTACACATTTTATTGCCGACCCTAGATCGAGGATGAACAAGTTTGTGTCGGAAGTGTCCGACTTGGTGAATGAAGAGTATCGTACCATCATGCTAGTGGGTTGATATGGACTTGTCCCGGCTCATGACATATGCTAAACAACTCAAGGGGGAGAAGCTTAGGAAGAGGAGATGTAGGAAGTCTAAGAGGGCTCGGTATGAGAGTGGTTATCAAAGTGCTAAATGTGGTCGTTTCCAACAAACTCATGAATTTCAAGGATAAGGGTCCTCCAGTGCTCTAAACAAGAGATTTGCTAACAATGGGGTGCTTAACCCAAGGTTCCAAGGTGGAAATGGTGGGTGAGTTTTCCAAAATGCCAAAAATGTGAGAAAAATCATAGTAGTAAATGCCTGAAGGATTCAAATGTGTGTTATGGGTATGGAAGAGTATCTATAATCTTATTGATTGGTAAAAATGATCATCTTAAGGCAAGGTGGTCATGTTGATCAAAGGATTCAAGAAGGACAACAAGGGGATACTCCACGATATAATCAGTTCTATGCTCTTCGAGGGAAGCAAGGAGGGGATGAGGTTCCTGATTTTTTTACCAGCATGTTAAAGGCTTTTTTTTTGACATGCATGCATTGATAGGTACAGGAACCACTATTCCTTTATTACTAATAAGTTTCATCTGTGTTTCGAACTTTTGTGTGAACCATTTTGGTGTCTACCCTATTGATGAGTCTATTGTTACTAGAAAAGGTCTATAAGGGTTGCCCCATTTGCATGAAGCCTTGTCTTGTGATTTTGTTGAACTTGTCATGGTGGATTATGGGGTTATTCTCGGGGTGGATTGGTTATATGCATATCATGCATCCATTGATTATAGAGCCCATAAAGTTAGAATCCAATTCCTTAATGAGTTCGTACTTGAGTGGAGAAGTGTAAAATGGTAGTTGAGGGTAGATTCATTTCTTGTCTTAAGGACCAAATTGATCTCTTAAGGGTTAGGGGATGTTGAGTCTAAAGTTCTTCCTATTGAGTTAGTTCTGGTAGTAAATGAGTTTCTTGATGTCCTTCACGATATTTTGAATTTATGGTAATGTCTTTTGCTTGACCAATGCCCTGGCTAAGTTTGTGGATCTCATGAATAGGTTCTTTAAACCCTACCTTGGTAGGTTTGTGGTAGTTTTGTGGATGGTATATTGATTTCTTTCCATAGTGAAGAAGAGCTTGTGACTCTTTTGAGGGTGATATTGCAAATCTTGAGGGATGAGAGGTCGATTGTTAAATATGATAAGTGTGAATCTTGGGTAACAAAATGGTGGTTAGATAAGTACACTGGTTGTCTAGGTTGGAAATGAGGTTGGATGAAGTTGAGAATGGTAGTGTAGTGGTTTTGATGGTCTCAAATCTTCTTTGGTTGATGAGATCAAGTTAAAGCACAACTTCGACCCTGTCTTGCTAAAGTTGAATGCTTTGGTGGTAGATGGTAAAGTGGAGGTTTCCTCCCAAGGGGGAGATGGCATCCTTAAGTACTAAGGTACGCTATGTGTGCTTGTGTTGATGATTGGGTGCACTTGAAAGTACTACCAATGAAGGGTGTGATCCAGTTTGACAAGAAAGAGAGTTGAGCCTAAGATTTGTGGGTCTTTATAGAGTGTTGAGGGGAAATTGGTAAAGTTGATTATGGATTGGAATTGCCTAAGGAAATGGATATGGTACATTGATTTTTTGTGTATCTATGTTGAGGAGATATATTGGTGACCCAAGTGCTATAGAACTCTTTGAGGTTGTGGGTGTTGTGAAGGATGAGATGACCAATGAGGAGGTCCTGGTGGAGATATAGGATGGACATGTGGAAAGGTTGAGAACCAAAGATGTAGCACCGTCAAGGGTCCTTAAAGGAATTGACAAGTCGAAAGCATCACTTTTTGAGCCAGAGCGCACATGAAGAGGCGATATCCATACCTCTTTCATTTTATTCAAGCTTAATATAGCAAACTAAATCCCTTTTATGATTTCAAGTCTTAAGTTTCAGCCCTTATGTCATTTGTATGCATTCAGGTTTATGTTTTCACATTCATGTTGAGATTTTTAAGGATGATGTTCAAATGTGTTTGTTGCATTCATGTCAGGTTGAAATCTTCATGATTACATTTCTTCTTTATGTTTCTTTGACATTCAAGGATGAATATTCCCAAAAGGGGAGATATTGGAATGCCACAGAAATGTGCCTCAGAAATGCTCATAATCGTAAATTCCATATGTCTCAAAATTCATGCATGATATCAAAAATCTAACTTCATATTCTTGGTCAAGGGGAAAATTGAGTGGGAAATGGGTATAATCCTGATTTTAGAAGACCTGTAGCGAAAAATAATTTTTGTAAAATTTTTTAAAAATAGTGTGGGTTCGCGACCCTCTGCGATGCAGACCCGTCGCGTATTAGTAGTTGCACTTCCTTGATTTTCTAGTTTCGGCCCTAAGATATTGGCGTCTTTGCCCCATGCCCAACTATGCATAAAAAGCCATATACTTAGACATTTTTCAACTCTATATCACTCAAGACACTCTCAAAATCCTCTTTACCTTTTAACCAAATATTTCATCCAAATTCAAGTGTCTCAAGCTTAATTTCGGATCTCAAGAACTCCATTTCAAGCTTCAAGTTCCTTCAAGCCTACATCAAGAAAATTCAAGTATAAGGTATGTAGGTTTCAACCATTGGGTCCTTTCACCCATGGTGCCCAATCTTCTTATTCTATGAAAATTGCATGTTTTCAAGTTGTATTATCTATGGGTATCTTTTATTATGGATTTTAAGTATGAAATACGTTGGGATTTTATGAAATCTTGATTAAATATGCATGTGCATTTATCTTAAGCTTATATTATGAGTTGGTTTTGTCTATTGAGATTATGTATGTTTTGAGCTATAAAATGATGATCTATTATGAGATTTGATTATGGATTTCAAGGTATCTTACATGAAGGTTTTACAATATGTTGGTGGGTTGATTTTCATTGAGTTTTCTTACATGTGTTCATGCTCAAATTACATGATTTTGAACAAGCATTACACACCCACCAAGTGTTTGATAAAATGTCTTGGACAAGAATTTTCAAGTTTTACTATGACCTATTGCATGATTTTTACAAGTCTCGATTGTTGATGAGTTATTGAGTTCTTATGCTAAGGTTTATGCTCTTATAAATTGTGAAGCCTACTAGAAAGGGTTACGAACTATGTTATATGCCTCACTCTCTAGTACAAGGCTGAATTTCTGCATAAAAGGGTTATGAACTATATTATATGTCTTACCCTTATGTATGATTTGATGTTATACAATATCTTACACTCATGTGAAAGGATTATGAACTATGTGGTACGTCTCACCCTCATACGCGATTCAATGTTATGTACTCACATGTAGGGGTTATGAACTGTGTAGTACGCCTCACCCTCATGTGTGGGCTAATATGTTGTATTATCTAATGCTTACATGTAGGGGTTACGACCTATGCTACTCCTCTATCCTAATGTACTACCCATTACCTTCTAGAAGGGGTTATGACCTATGTTATATCCCTCACCCTCTAGTACAAGATAGTTGGATGATCCATTCATGTTACTTGATGGTGTTAGACAAGATATGCACATACGATTATTCTTAAGTATGTTTTATACTACGTATTGATTACACATGGCATATTGAGCTTATGTTTATTGATTATGAATGAGTATCTTATTATTATGGCTCATGATTTTGTTGGATTGCATCTCGCATACTTAGTATATTCAAACATACTAATGCATACTCTATGCCTACATGATATTACCATGTAGGAACCGGAGCTCCATTTGATCATCCTCCCTCTCCTCGTGGCTAGTTTGTTCTTATGAAGAAGCTAGTTGGTGAGTCCTCAAGTCTGAGGACGATAGCTATTCACATTCATGCTTTATAGATTCTTGTTCTTATGTTGGATACTTGTTAAATGAGGGTGAGCCAGGAAAGTGTTTTGGCCCCCCGCTCTAATCTATGTCAGAGGTGTCGTTGGATATTATGTCATGGGTTGATTATGTGATTGATGCTTGACTCTTCTTACTCTATCATTAGTACAAATTGTTTCCCTTAGTACCTTTTCCTTTTCATTTGTTTGACTCTTATGTTTGTTTTTTATTTCTGCAACCAAGGATATGTACACGATATGCTAAGAGACTTGTTTGGGTTGTCTTCGGGCTTCCCATTCATCGTTTCACGTCTAGACCCTAGGCTTGCTTTGCCAACTCCTGATTCTCCTAGAAATTTTGCTCAGCAGGCCTTTAAAATAAAAGGAATATCTTCTTCTATTGAACATAGGGCAACCTAGATAAATGAATGAAAAATTGCCAATCCCTAGACCAGTGAGTTTTCTCAGTCTCAAGGTGATAATCAGGGGGCTCTTATCATGAACATAGAAGAAGCTTTTTTCCTTATTTACCATTTGTCCAGAAACTTGCTCATCACCACTGATAACCTTCATCATCTGTATTATGGAGTGCTTGTCTCCTGATCCAAACAATATAGTGTCATCTGCATAGGCAAGATAATTTATTTATGGGCACAACTTAGGCATGCCAAATCCCAAATACCTCTCATCCAAGATTAGATTATTCAAACTCCTAGAGAGAACTTTAGCAACAACAATAAAAAGGACTGAGGATAAGGGATCCCCTTGTTTAACATCTCTAGAAGACTGAAAGAATCCCTGAGATTGACCATTGATGAGGATATAATATCAACTGTTGCTAATCAGCCTCCATACTAAATCAATAAAAACTTCTGAGAAACTAAACCTCCTTAGGACCATAGTTAGAAAAATCCAAGAAACTCTGTTATAGGCCTTGGCCATGTCCAATTGCACCACCACTTGTGATTTTTATTCCTCTTTCTAATGTCCCTTATTATTTCCTACGCTGATAGGACATTTTCTGTAATGTTTCTGCCCTTCACAAAACCTAATTGATTTTTAGAGATGATCTTTGGCACCACTGGTGTTAATCTTTCTAGGATTAACCTAGAATAGATTTATTCACAATGTTGCAGAGCCTAATAGGTCTCAGATCCTTCAGCTGCCTGACCTTTGTACTTTTTTGGAATAAGGACTAAGTTGGTGTGAGTGATGAACCTTAGTAGTTGATAACCACAGAAGAAGGCCCTCGCCATTTTCTCAATCTCTCCCCCCACAACTTCCCAGCGCTATTGATAGAAGGTTCCTGTGAAACCATCTAGTCCAGCAGCATTGCCACTATTTAGCTCAAAAACTGCCCTCTTAATTTCCTCTCCACTCAGTAGCCTGGTGATAGATTTATTTTTTTCCTCTGTGATTATTTTTGGTATCCAATCCAACATTCCAAAGTCATTTGCATTCAAAATATCTGGCTACTTCAACCCCAGTATTTTCATCAATATTAATCACATCCCCCTCCATGGTGATAATTTCATCAATCCTCAACCTTCTCCTTTTACCATTAATATAAGTATGAAAGAATTTAGTAATTTTGTCACCATCCACAAACCATCTCATTCTAGCCTTTTCCCTCCAAAATTCCTCTCTTAAATGCCAATATTTCTTTAGTTCAACATTGACCCTGTTAAGATCCTCCTTGTTAGCTTCTGAAGGGTTCATCTCAAATTGGACCTCCTTAATTTTAACTTTATCCTCTAGAGTATCCACTTTTTGAAAAATATGCCCAAAGGCCTCTCTACTCCACAGTACCAGAGCCTTTTTAATGCTTTTAAGCTTTGCATAAAATTCAGTGAACGAATCACCCATAAAATCTTCCCTCCAATTCTCCTTCACAAGATCCATATATTGTTTGTGCTTAACCAGACACTAAGAAATCTGAAAGGTTTCCTACCATTCAACATCTAAGAGTTACATACTACATGGAGGGGGACATGGTCTGACCCTTGTCTGATAAGATGATGTAGTTTTGAGGAAGAGAGCAAGTTGAGGAAATCCTGATTTACCAGCACTTTATCCAAACTTTCAAATATGCATTCATTTTCTATTCTGTCATTCCACTAGGTGAATTGGATGCCCTTATACTTCAATTCCACCAAGGAAAAATAACTAATACAATTAGCAAAGTCCCAAGCATCCATTGTAGATAAGGGAAGTCCCCCATCTTCTCCTTCTCGGAGAGAATAGTATTGAAGTCACTCCCTACCAACCAAGCTGATTGAGTATTATCAGCAACTCCTTGAAGTGTTTCCCACAATTCTGATCTCTCTACCATACTACATCTAGCATAAACTAATGTTATTTTTAAGATCTTCAAGTTGTACTTGAAAATCATAGTGAGTTGCTAGCCAGTATCTTCTATGTTTTCCATACACCAATCATCAGACCAAAAGATCCAAATTTTAGATGAGGAATTACTGTAAGTATTACCAAAGCCCAATTTTCTTGCATAGTGAGTCAATTCTGAAGCCTCTTGAAAAGGTTCCAAGAGACTAATAAATGAATAATGATGGTTCTTATTCAGGTCAACTAGTCTCTCAAAAGATATTTGAGTCATAACTGACCTGATTATTTCAGAATAAGAGTTTGTCAATCATTGGAGACTGTGACCCCCCCAATCCTTGTTGCTTCTTATTTTGACTTGAGGAGGGAGAGTGAGCTGGCTCCTTTTTATTCCACTTTGAAGAGCATCCACTTGCCTAGGGGAATAATCCTTATCCTTGGCTACTCGAATAATGTTCTCCTTTAGATTCTTCGATTACCACCCCCTATGGGTTCTAAACAGTAATGTTGTTGTTTGCTAAGTTCGGAGGGTCCCCTTTAGAGATTAACTTGATACTTGCATCCCTTTCAAAGCTGGTAGTGACTTGAATGGAGTTACTACAATTTTTATCATTTGTTTCATCCTCTTGACCATTGTTGAATGGGATTTATCCAATTTTCACCCTTATTAGCACTCCCTAAATCCACTAGATCATTTTGACCTTGAATTATCTCTTTTCTTTTGCCTAGAGTCCCTACATTAACAACCTTGACTTCAAATCCCCCTGGTCCTTTAGTGTTGGATTTATTCCCCTCTCCTTCTTGCTAGAAGCTCGCGTTCATCCACTCCTTCGTTGATTCAACCTTAAAGCTGCCGTTATTATTCTCATCAACCTTATTCTCGATTTTCTACTCTAATTTATTCTCTTTGTCTTCCTCTCCTTTTTTCTAGTCCTCTTTGTCTTGTAGCGCTTCAAATTGATTATTAGTCTTCACATTATTGGTTTGCTATTTTATCATCCCTTTATGATTCCATGTATGTTTCACTTTCGCATCTTGATTCCCTCTATTTCTGCTTCGTCTTTCTTTGTGCTCCTTGAAAGGTTCTTTATCTTTTTCCATCCCACCATCCTTGTCGGTCTCCTGTCCACCAATTTTTAGCTGCTCATTCTTAGCTTCAATTTTCGGATATAACTCTGGATGAAGTACATAGCACTGTTGATCCCTGTGACCTTGAATTTTGCAATTGTCCTAGTATTTGGGGATGTAGTCATAGTTTATGTTGATCCATTGCTCGATTACTTCTCTTGTCATCTTTTTAAATCTCATATTGATGCGCTTTAGAAATTCGCTGAGCAGATCCACTTCTACCTTTACACGAGCACATCTACGTCTAGACTACTTCTTAAAAGCAAAATCCACCTGCAGGGTTTCTCAATAGCTAAGGCCTAGGAGAAAACAAACTCCTTACCAAAAAAATGTCGTAGGAGTAAAGGGAATGAGATCCATGCTATGGTCGTTGTAGTTTTCTTCTCTAGTTTGAACAGGGGGTCTCATTCAGTGTCATCATAGTATAAGTCTAGTTTTTGTGGGTAATGTAGAACGCAGGTTTAGAGAGTAGGTTAACATAATCTTCCAAGTTGGAGGCCCTAATCAGAATGTGTCTATTACTTAAAACACCAATATTACATTCACATTTTAGAGCATATTGCTTAGACATTATTTTCCTTAAATCTTGAATGTCATGCCAACTGTAGGAGAACTTTCCAATGACAGCAAACGAGAGATTCTCATTGATAATCATTTGGTCGATTTCATCCTCCTCCCAAATCATAAGTGGTTCGCCATGAAGGTACACCACAGGTTTTCGTAGAATCAATTTTGAAGCGAGTTAGGGTTGTTTGAGGATAGCTGCAAAGTTAAGTTTAGGGTGTTGGGGGTAATTGGTCCTAGTGAGGGCTGACCAGTAAAGGTAGTGGCCATAGCCATCGCAGATCGACGACTATCTTTAGGCAAAACAATGGTTAGGTTTTGGCAAACAACGACTAGGTTTTTTTATTGAGGGTGATTTGATATAAGGTTGAATGTTAGTAACATGTCACACAAATATCTGAGAATTGTTTTAGACCATAAATTTTAAAAGCGTTTTTTTAAAACATCATGCCAAATCAAAATCTGTCACATAAAATGACATGAAGGGAGTAGTAAATAAAAAATATTGCGAAAATAAGTAATTATTACTCCATTCATTCACTTTTAGTACTCAAAATTTGACTTCACACACTTATTAAGAAAATAATTATTGATATAGTAAGTTTACTATTTTATCCCTATTAATTGATAGGGTCTCACTATTTTTTTTTCAAACCTATTAACTGAATGACGATAAATCGAGGGTGTTGACATCCCAAAAGTGCAACGTCGTAACAACTTGCAAGAAATAATTAAATAAAAGAATTTAAAAAGAAAAATAATTTAATTTGGGAGTCGCCACCTAATTTTAAGGATACTTAGGAAAGTAATTAATTATTTACAAAATAGTCTGTGAACCGAAAAATTCTAGGTAAGGGTTCATGTTATTCCGAAAGGAAGGTATTAGCACCCTTCAGAATCCACAACTGTGAGTCCCCGGCTGAATTCATTTTTTACAAATTGAGGAGAAGATACACAATATAACAAGTACGATAATCATGAAATAAACACACAAAAATAATATACACAATAATGAAAAAATAAAAAATAAACTAAAATTGTTCCTCCTTTTAATAGGGAGGCCTCGAAATCCGACGAATAGATTTTTCATCAGCCAGGTTTAGCAAATAATGAACTTAAACTAGAAAACTTCAATTTTTACGTAACAAATATGAATATAAGCTAACTTTTCTGTCTTCTCTTACTGGGGAAGCCTCTAAATCCGACGGGTAGATTCTTCATCGGCCAATTTAACAAGTAATGTGTACGAAACTTAAACTAAAATTTTCTAATTTTAAAATGTAAGAAATATAAATTAAAACTAAACTTTTTCCGTCTTTTTAAATGAAGAGACCTCGAAATCCGACGGATAAATTTTTTATTGGCCAGGATAAAACATAGAATAAAAAAAATATTATATGAAAAATTATATGGAATCATATGACAAAGATTGAGAATAAGAAAGAAATGAAAAATAAATATGATCAAATAAAATGTAACTTTAGAAAAAATTAGAATAATACAATTAAAAATAATTTAGAATAATCAAAATAAAAATAAATTAAAATAATAATATAAAAGTAAAAATATATGAAAAAATTTAAAAAGTAAACAACATGTAATACCTGCAATTCATAGCCTCCCCCCTGTGATAGGATATTACAAAGGATTAAACTGAGCCCTATATGGTGTCAATATGGTATCAACATACCTACAAAGTATCACAAAGAATATATTTTCTACTAATTTAAAATTTGATAAATAAGTATGTGATTTTAATAATTTTCTCTTAATCATTCAATTTTTTGAAAGAAGAAATCAAAACTATATGATACGGATATATAGGGTATCAATATACCGATGAAATATCATAGTTAATTAAGCTCCAATCATATACGATATCGATATGGTATTAATATACCGATTGAGTATCACAATGAATATATTTTTTACTAATTCAGAGTTTAATAACTTTTTTTAATTGTTTCTTGTTTATTTCTTAAAATAAAAAACATAATCTTATATGATACCGATAGGGAATCAATATACCACCAGAATATCATAGAAGATTGGGTTCATTCTATATGATATCGGTATGATATACACTGCCGGAGTATTACAAAGGATTATCCCATAGTATTCATGTTGACGCCGTGTTGAGTGTTGATCCTTATTACAACCCAGGGGCTGTGGCTAGTGCCGATTGGGCACCCAGACAAACATTAACTCCAAAGACCAAACATAACCGCTAGGAAATCTACCAAAA
>JAOTQR010092321.1:0-32232 GCA_025774065.1 Solanum ossicruentum | reverse complement strand
CACTGATCAGTTGGTCATTTGTTTACAGCTGTGCACAGATTTTATAGTACAGATTTTACAGTAAAGGTAAAGTGATACAAAGAACATAAAGTACATGATTCCACAATATAACTAAGGGTGGTCCCTGATGTTCCACAAATGCATGGTTCCATTTGAGTTGTTACTTTCTATACAGTATATCCTTCCTTACATACTCAGTACATTACCCCATATTGATTTCCCTTATGGGGGACTTGCATTTCATGATGCAAGTACAAGTGCTAGTAGATCTCCCCAGTAGGAGTATAGGATATTCAGTTGCTGTCATCAAGCTCCAGGTTGCTTCGGGGCTTTGCACATGTCTAGAGCTTATGTGTTTTTATTACGTAGTTTGTTAAGGCGGGGCCTGTACCGACCCTTATCAAATATTTTTCTCTATTTAGAGGCTTTGTAGACCATGTAACGCACAGTGAAGTCATGTCTCGCACTTTAGACAGCGTGGCCCCAACGGTCTAGTCATATGCATTTCTTTTTGGCTTGTTATCACTATTTATCTTCCCAAAGGCATTTCAAATGTATAACCCCTTATAATATGTATAGAACATACATAGTTACAGGTTGGTTCTCCCGAGCCTTGTCGGCACGGTCCGCCCTACGGGACTTTGGGCGTGACAGTTTGAAAGTTAAGTGAATTAGATATTAGTTTTCAAGGTTAGATATTGGAGTTGAGTCCCGATTCAGGTGTCAGGATGGGCCTCTAGATTGGTCGTTAGGATTTTTTTTTGTATAATAATTGATGAGGAGTAATGTTGTGGTAGATTTACTTTCACCCCAAGTCAAAAATATTTATAAAATCTCATGTAATTATCTTAAATTGAATTTGTAAAATTATTATTCTTCTCTTTGATTTTTATGGCATAATAATCAAGGGTTCCTATTATTTTATAGACCAAATCTAATTTATTGCTTTCAATAAGTAAATTTCATTAAATCATGTCCCCTGTGATCCAAAACCTCAGCCTAGGTGGAATAACTTTTTGTTAGATTATCTTTTTATTTGATTGTCATTTATTGAAAACAACTTCTTATTTGTTGAAAATAATAACAGTAAATTAGGGACAAATTCTGCATAGACATACGTTATTGTTATTGAAATTATTATATGTTTTTCTAGTTATAGTGGCTAAGATTTTGCTTAGATGTCAACTTGTTCATTCATCAACCTTGAAAAGGTTAACATGCATATGTTATATAAATAACATATTATAATAGCAAATCTTAAATGTGTTATTAATTAAATTTTCTATAAATATAACTTAAAATGTATCAATTGGTGTATTACCAACCGATTCTAATTCGTTAAAATTTACAAACCACAAAATTCATTAGTAAAAATTTCTAATTGATTGAGTATTTGTTAGTAAGTCACCAATAAATAATAAATAGTTGGTAATTACCAACGTATACCTAATTACTTGGTAAAATTAGCTACACAAATCTTTTGTTGGCAAATACTTAGTTAGTGATTTGTTGGTAATCCATTAATAGACTATACTCTAATTTTCCTTTCCATATTACCAATCGATACAAAATATGTTAGTAATATTACCTGTGAAATGTATTTGTTTGTAATATTTTTGTTAGTAATCTGTTAGTAGAAAGTTGCTAGATTAAAAGCTATTTTCCTCCATATTTACTAATTGATATATAATTTGTTAGTAATATTATCAATGAAATGTATTTGTTGGCAATCTTTTTGTTAGTAATCTGTTAGTAGAAAGTTGCTAGATTAGGCACCATTTTTTTCCTCTATATTTACCGATCTATATATAATCTATTAGTAATATTACTAACGAAATGTATTTGCTGGTAACATTTTTGCTAGTAATCCATTAGTATAATGTTGCTAGATTAGGCGCTATTTTTTCCCTCTATATTTACCAACTAAATTATTTAGTTAGTAAAATTTTGGTTGGTGTTTCGTGAGGAATTTTGTTGCAAAATTGTGAATAACAAATTATTTACCAATTTGTTAGTAATTTGTTACTAATATACTAATGAATTTAGGTTGTTGGTAAAGTCCGTCGGAAATTCAGAGTTTTCTTGTAGTGTTTGGGGTTCATGTAGATATATTCATCGACCACAAAAGTCTTCAATATGTGTTCACACAAAGGGATCTCAACTTGAGGCAAAGAAGGAGGTTAGAACTCCTCAATGACTATGACATGAGTATGCACTATCATTCCGACAGAGCAAATGTTGTGGTTGATGCTCTAAGTAGAATTTCTATGGGAAGTGTAGCTCATATTGATGGTAGTGGAGAAGACGTAGCTAGAGAAGTTCACCTATTAGCCAGGTTGGGGGTTGGGTTGAATGAAGTTGAAAATGGAGGCATGGTAGTATTTGATGGTTCCAAATCTTCTTTGATCAAAGAGGTCAAGTACAAACAAGACCTTGACCCTACCTTGCTAGAGATGAAATGTTTGTTTTAGGATGGTAAACCGGAGGTTTTCTCCCAAGGTGGAGATGGTGTCCTTAGATACTAAGGTAGGTTGTGTGTTGCTAATGTTGGTGGGATAAGAGACTTGATCTTGCAGCAGCCTCATAATTCATCCTACTCTATTCATCCCGAGTCTACAAAGATGTATAGGAATTTGAGGGAAGTTTATTGGTCGGGTGGTATGAAGAGGGATATTGCTAAGTTTCTAGATAGTTGTCACAATTGTCAACAAGTTAAAGCCGAACATCAAAGGCTACATATCCTAGCATAAGACATAGAAATTACTACTTGAAAGTGGGAAGAGATCAATATGGATTTTGTGATTGGTTGCCAAAGACTAGGAAGCATTTTGATTCTATTTGGGTTGTTGTCGATAGGATGACAAAATCAGCTTATTTTCTACTAGTTAAAACAACTTATGGTGCTGAAGACTATGTCAAGACATACATTCTAGAGTTGGTTAAGTTGCATGGGGTACCATAGTCTATTATTTCGTACTATGGTCCCCAATTCACTTCTCATTTTTGGAGATCCTTCAAAAGGGGACTTGGTACCAATGTCAAAATTAGCAAAATTTTTCATTCTCAAAAGGATGGTCAAGCCAAAAGGACAATTCAAACTCTTGAGGATATTCTTAGGGCTTGTATTTTGGAACTCAAGGATAGTTGGGATAAGCATCTTTCATTCCTCGAGTTTTCTTACAACAATAGCTATCTGTAACACTCGACAAAATTTCCAAAATACCCCTAACAGACGGATATGCGCATAATGTGTCTTCCTATGATCTGATGGCAAATGTGAGGCCATATTTGCAATCAACATGAAATATTAAGTGGGAAAATGGTCTCGGTTGATTTTTAGAGCAATCGGATCAAAAGATAATTTTTTATGCGAAAATGTGAACCAGTGTTGGTGTATGCTAGAGGCGAAACGTGTCTCCATCGTGGACCAACACTTATATTTTTTAAAAAATTTCTATGGTATTTGTAAGCTCGTTCAGAGAAATTTTGGCAGAAAATGCCAAAAATATACCTAATCCGTGTCGTGGACCCTCGTGTCCCGAGACTGACTTTTTTCAAATTTCATGAAGGACATTCTAGACCTTTCCAAACTCCTCTTGGACTTTATATATGACAAAAATAGGTTGTTCTAACTATAAAAAGGGTTTTAAACCCTGTTCTAAGTCTTTTTTAAGTCCTTGAAAAAGACTAGGGCTAAAGAGAAGAGAAGATGAGCGAGGAATTGATGAGTTCGAAGCGAGTCCTTAAGGTTGATCGTCCAAAGATTCAATCAAGGTATGTAAGGATAAACTAAAAACATGAGATTGTTCTCTCATGTGCCCCATAGATGGTCTTAGAAGAGTTCAGAGTCCATGAGTCCTTATACATATGTTCTTGAATTACTTTCTTGAATATTCTCTTGAAAATTATATTTATTACATATATTTTCATATGATGATGATCATCATAAACTTGATTTCTTGAAAGATATATTTTCCTTGAGATAATATACAACCCTATATGATAAATTTTGAAAGCATATATAATGAACCTATGGATGGATTCTAGAGCCTTCACTTGAGTATGTTGATAGTAATCTTAATGTGGGTATGAGGTTGAGTTCCTTGAGCTTGATAATCCTATAAGCCTTCATAATTGAGTTCTGTCTAAATGACTTCCACTAATGATAATCTGAGTCCTTGATTTCTTAAAATTGAGAATTGATCAGCTTACTAACATGAGTTATCATCTCTAAAATTATAGGGGACCTTTTAGTTTGAGTTTATGAAATAATGAGAGTCTCCATGAGATTAATTGAGATTATAAATGCTTGTATGAGGCTACTTGAGATGATGAAGAGGATTCTTATGAGCATTGAGTCATGGAAGGAGTATCAAGCATTGACATGAGTAAGAATGAGTCCCACGTGCGCTCATTACCTGGACTGGCCCAGCGTAGGAGAGGATTGAACTATTATATCTCATGGTCCTTTCTCGATTTTATATCCCTGAAACAATACAGGATGGTAGAGTTCATATTCTTTGTGGATCATACTCGTTCCTTGCCTTGCGTGTATGGAATGACTGTTGCAACATCAATAAGACTGTTGTACAATCACTGGCTTATAAGTGACTGTTGTCGGATAAAAGAAACTCCTAGTAAAGTTTCCACCTTAAGCACTCTGAGTTGAGTTTAGTTGAGATGAATTGAGTAGAGTTCCTTTGAGCTCCATTGAGATGAGATGTGTTGAAGTTCCTTTGAGTTCCTTTAAGTTGAGTCTCATTGAGTTGAGTTGAGTTGAGCTGAGATCCATTGAATTGAGTTAAGTCCCATTGAGTTGAGTGTAGTTGAGTTCTCTTGAGTTGTGTCTGTATTGATTTATGAGGTTGAGTTAAGTTCTCTTGAGTTGAGTCTGCATTGATTGATGAGGTTGTGTTGATTGATGAGTCACATGTCTACTCTTTATTCTTACTTAAGATAGACATTTGACATTCACATTGAGTATTATTTTGAGTCGATATTGTTTTTCTATATTGCTCTACCATTTATGTTTCACTAATCCATTTTACATATCATATAATCCATGTACTGATGCCCCTCAATGCTACATCATTTCATGATATAGATACAGAGATTAGAGTTCAATAACAAGCGCATTGCTGAAGATCTAAGATGTTCAGCTGATTGGTGATCCTCCCCTACTTTGGAGGATTCATTATCTTTATTTCATCTTGCTCATAGAGTTAGATTGATTATCTTACTTTATATTGAGGTAGCCATGGGTCTGTCATTGGCACCATTTGACAGTGATAGAGCCTTCATAGACTAGAGTCGAGTGTTGATGTTGAGACTCTTTGAGTTATTTCTTTCTACTAGTCCTTTTATTTATTGATATTATTTTGAGACTAGTTGAGATGTGCCTATTACCTTCTTTAGTCTTCCGCTGATTATCTTGAGTTTATTTATTGAATGGATGTGATGAGGCCAAGTGGTTCACTTGGAGACTATCAATAGTCTCTGATGTCGGCCATGCCAAAGGTACCACTCTAGGGCATGAAAAACTTGGTATCAGATCACAGAGTTCAAGTGTCCTAGGGAGGCTGTAAAGCCTTTTCTAGTAGAGTCTTGTTTATGGGTATGTTGTGCACCACACTTCATAAGTAGGAGGCTATAGGACATTAGCAAAAGTTTCCCTTCTATTTATATTCTGATTAGTGCGAATAGAGTTAATCTCTATGAAAAAACTCTCTTTTAATTTGTGTTTTATGCATTTGTACAATTGCAATAATGATTCCAAGAAGAGTTGATAAAAGAAAGGGCGAGATAGTAAGAGTTATAGTTGATTGAGTCTTGTAACTAAAGTTATTATCAACTAATTAAGTAATGGGGTGATGAGTCAGTTTCCGTAAGTTTTGATGAAAGAGTAGTAAGTACCCCTTGATTTTTCGTGATGAGGTATGGTAAAAAAGTTATTGATAGAATGTGATAGAGCGTGGTCAAACTAAAAAGGAGTTTATGTTGAGATGTTATAGTATTCACACTTGTAAGGGTGATGTGTAAATATGGAGTAGGGGAAAATAGTGCTTTTAATGTGATATATCTAAATTAGGCCTATGACTTTTTAAGTGATAGTTCATGAGATTCATTGAGTTGTGGGCTTAGTCAGATAAGAAGGTATAATGTATATGTGAGTGGTACTGAGTTGTGAGGAGTGGAACACATTGATTGAATATTTTCTATGAGATTTTAGTAGGCTTATGTTCCCTAAATTTTTACCTAGTAATTATAAGTTTGTGTGATATTAAAGAGATGTGTGATAGATGCACATGTTAGTAGTAGACCCTAAGCTTGAATTTTGAGGAGTAGAGTGAAAAAGGAGACAACATCGTGAGAGTAATAGCTTTAGTTGGAGATTTTCTCTAAGAGGCTTTCCATAGTGTATTTTCGAGATGAAGATGTTGATTTGTTAGGAAGTGATGTTGTGGGCAGGGTACAAGTGCCCCTTAGGTCGGACGAGTGAGACGAGGATAGCTCAATAAATAAGAAGAGGCTTGCGATATATACCCATAACTATGTAATGATGTATGAAGCTCTAAGTTATCACTACTATAAGAATCTAGATAGTAGTTATTTTTGAGTTGTCAATGTGGATTAGATTGATGTAAGCATTCTTCGTCATCCCTAGTAAGCGAGGCGACCGAGGCTTATAGATAGATGATGCTGAGTTTTTGGTTATAACCTAAGTCTTACACAAATAAGTTTATAGGAGCACCAAGGTTGAGTGCTTACACGTAAAAAGAAGAGGTTAGATTGTAAGAGTTCTGAAGAGTGGTTATGTAAGCCATTAAGACTAGCAAATACAGAGAGAGAGTTCCATAGAGACGACAGGAAGCTAAGTGTGATATCGTTGAAGAAAGTCTGAGTCGCTAGTCATATGTATGAAACTTTAGTATAACAAAAGAGTTTAAGGTGCATACTCTTGCGGATAGTGATTCCTGAACCATATGGAGGTATGTGTTTATAGTCTAGTAGAGGAAATTAATTCATAATTTAGAGAGAGGACCTTGAGAGCTAAGAGGGAGATGATGAGGTAATGAACCTAAGTAAGTATAGAGATTTGATAAGAGATGGATCAATTGAGATGAGACAATAGTTCCTTGCTATATCATACGTTCCTTATTCTCCTATTGAGGTAATGATCTATTTCCATATGGTATTTAACTTTCATGCCTATGGCCTATTCCCATACACACCATGCTTATTCTTGTTCATGATGACATGTGAGGATGAAAGTGATGAATTCATTAATTAATTTTGATTTTACTCCATGGATCTAAGTGCCCAATCCTACATCATGTGAGACGTGGATTGAGTTTTACACTACATATAGTCTTGAGGACCCAGAGTGATTCTTGATAGATGAGGGAGATTAAACTTCATTCAAATGTCCTCAGATAAGGTTTCTCGGTGGAGACATGCTAATGATCTTTCCTTCCAATCCCTTTGAGTGACCTTGCTTTCCAGTCTTGATAGGAATGTTGAAAATAGTAGATGAGTTATGGGTGATGGGAGAGAATTAGTGCTCCTAAATTATAACAAAGTAGTTTAGATCCTATCTTTTAGTTGATATTCCTTTTTAGCCTCTGTGTACTTGAGTATGCATGTACTTGATAGTATTCGTGCCTAATAATGATGTTGGAGATAAAATTAAAATTCTGGATATTGAGTTTAAATTTTATTCTTGAAAATGAGTATTCGAGTATCTAAGTATTTGAGTTCTTGATGGTATTCATGCTTATTTTGCATGGAGAGGTAGCAGTTTAAGGTTTCGCCAAAGTGGGAGATGCAAGTTCCTCCTGGTCCAAATTGTGATGGTAATAGTAGTAGACTAAGATTGAGGGTACATAAGTATGAGTGAATGTATCCTCATTGTAATATTGGCGTTAAACTTGTGTCATGTATGGATACAGGTCAGGGGGAGGAGAGAAATGAAACCTTACGATGTGCAATAGATAGGTAAGAATATATTAGTGTGTGTTTGAGTGAAGATGCTCATTAAATGGTAGAGATAGAAGTGACGAGTTGGCATGAAATTTTTTTTCTAGACATAGTTTAAGTGAGTAGAATGATAGGCTTGAATGTGTGGTTGTTATTATGAGAATATGGATGATAGACTATTGAAGACTTTGTAATAAGGGTTTCGAGTATAGAGCTGAGTATTGAGGATTAGATTTGTACAAATATGATCATCTTAGGAATAGCACCTTGAGGCTTAGACATAGGCTTGAATGGAATAGAAGGAGGTGATTAGGTGGAGTTTTTGAATAAGAGCTATGAGCTTGCATTGATAGAGTAGAGTGTTGTGGAAAAGAGCACAATTGAGGTGGGGAGTTGAACTTGAGAGTGTCCATAGAGTTGTATATTACTATGGTTCCATTCTTGATTAGAGTTGATGACCTTTTTCTTGAGTTTGAGCAATTGATTGATGAGTTGTTTAAATAGTTCGAATTTATTGAGTTTTGATGTTCTATTTGTGCCTAATGAGGAGAGTTTTAAAGGTATGTCCTTTCGCTTGACTTAATTGATCTGTCTATTCTGATCTGAGGTGTCTACTCCTGAGTCTTTGTCAGGAGCCAAGCCTACGGCCAAGACATGACAGGCGAATGGGGGAACCCGAAGGAACCCAAAATAAGCTTCATAGCATATCACTACACATCTTTGGTCGCGGAAGCATTTAAAATGACAATGAGAGATAAGCATAAAAAAGGGAATTGGGACTAAGGGTAAACTTTCATATCATAACATAAAGAAACAAGAGAGTCAAGGCTCATAGTATAGATACATAACATGTCCAAGTACACTTCTACTACATAGATAAGAGCGACTGCCATGACAAGCAACTGGGCTCATCCTCATGGTCAATATATACATAAAAGAAAGATAGTCTTAGAACATAGCATAAGAGATCATAAACTTCGTCCCCGAAATGGAGGACTCACCAATAAGCTTGAGTGGTATCGTACTAGCCACGTGGAAGAAGATGCTCAACTTAGGCTCAGATTCCCACATGGTGACATCATGTAGGTATAGAGTATGCGTTAGAATGTTTGACTGTACTAAGTGTGTAGGATGCAATGCAACAAGTGATAGATATCATAGACAAAATACATAATATAGGCAATGAATAAGCTTATAGCAATATGGCTGTATGAATGATGCTTAAGTAAAACATGCATATATAGGACATAATACATATGTAAGAAGAGACCACTATCATATTGGTGGATCCTCACACCTTACCACCCTCGGTGATAGAGGTACAAACCCCTTTAATCGGTTGGCGGATTGTTGCTCCCTACCACCCATGGTGACCAGAGTACAAACCCCTCGACATGGTCACCAAGGTAAAAAACCCCCAACATGGTTGGTGGTTCATCAAACCCTACCACCCGTGGTGACCGGGATACAAACCCCTCGACATGGCTATCAAGATACAAACCCCTTAACACGGGTTTCAAGGTATGAACCCCTTGACATAGTTACCTGGCGCGCAACCCCCGAGTAGGGCATGGTCACTATCCAATACTATATAGGGAATACCATATACAAACATTCATTTTATCATCATATAGTCAATCAACTCAGAAAACATGCATTGGACCTTCAATTCCTCAAGAAACAATAATCGGTATTTTATCAAACACTTGTTGGGTGTGTAGTGCTTGTGTAAAATCATGCAATTAAAGAGTGTTATCATGCTATAAAATTCAATGTAAAACCTTCAATACATTCTTGGTAACAAGCTCAAGCAATATACCTCAAAATACTTCATCAAATCTCACAATAGATCTTATATTCATAACTCAAAACATAGTAAAATAGTCACAATTTCATAAACCCCAACATAGTGTGCAGTGAATTTCATAATAAATAAGATCAATGAGTAAATCAAAATTAAATCATGAAATTTTTAAGAAAAAGGAAGATTGGGAATTATGGGTGAAAGAAACCCACATACCTTAGCTTTTGAGAATAACTTGGTGAATATTGGAGATGGAAACTTGAAGCTTGGATGAGAGCCTTAAGATCCAGATGAGGTTTGAAACTTGAATTTAAGAGTAAAATATTTGGCATAAGTGTTTGAATGAGTTTTAGGGAATATTTTGAATGATATGAGGGTGAAAATGGCTTAAGTATATGTATTTTCACATTTGGGAACACTTAGTCCCATGACTCAAAAGTCTAGGAACGCAAAAAAATTAACTAAGCAGAAAATACAAAGGTCCATGTCATGGACCTATCGCAAAAATAGAATTTCTTCATCTGTGCGTCCCAGCCGCTTTGCTCCAGGGGCGTGCAAACCTCACTGGAATTTGCATTCTTGGAAAATTGAAATTGCTATCGATTACTCCTAAATCGAGGTTAGACATGTTTCCACTCAATTTGACCCCCTGATCAAGAATATGAAGTCAGATTTTCATTATTGTGCGCGGATTTTGAGATATATGAAAATTACGATTTCAGGTGCCTTCAAGGAACATTTTCAGGCACTTTTTTGGGGTAGCTACAATATTTTCCCCTTGGGACCATTCGTCCCCGAATGTCAAAGAGACTTATATGAGATATTAAACATGAGAAATTTCAGTCCACATAAGGATGCAACAATGCGCTTAAACATCATTTCAAAAATCTTATGATAAGTGTAAAATCATCAAGAACCTGTCAACTTAAACATGAATCTATGTAATGATGTGAAGGCGAACATAATACTTGAGATCATAAAAAAGACTTAAATCAATACTGTAGGGTTAAATGGAGTTGAGAAGGTATGGATATCGCTCTTGCATGTCCGCTTCAGCCTCTAAGTAGCACTTTCAACTTGTTGATTCCTCCAAAGGACCTTAACAGAAGCCATGTCCTTATTTCTCAACCTCTTCACTTGCCTACCCAAGATCTATACCAAAACCATCTCATAGGTCAGATTGTCTTCAACAACACCGACAACATCAAGAGGCACAATAGCATTAGGGTGTCCCACACATTTCCATAACATGGACACATGAAAGACCGGATGAACCAATTCCATCTCACTTGGCAATTCCAACTCATAATTCAACTTACCAATTCTCCTCATTACCCTATAAGGACCCACATATCTTGGGATTAACTTTCCCTTCTTACGAAAATGAACCACACCCTTCTTGGGTTACACCTTCAAATAAAGTCAATCACCAACTCGGAATTAAAGATCCTTTCTCCTCATACCAACATAGGACTTTTGGTGACGTTGGGTCATTTTTAACCTTTCTCTAATCCCTAACCTTCTCAAGAGGCTCCATAACCAGATCTGGTCCCAAAAAGCTACCTCACCAACCTCAAACCACCTAACTGGTAATCTACAACATCTACTATAGAGTGCCTCAAAATAAGCCATATCGATACTAGAACAATAACTATTGTTATAGCCAAACTCAATAAATGGGAGATGATCATCCCAACTACCCTTGAGCTCCAATACATAGGCCCTAAGCATATCCTCAAGTGTTTGGATAGTTCTTTTGGCTTGTCTATCTGTTTGAGGGTGAAAGGTCGTACTAAGCTTAACTTTTGTACCAAGACCCCTTTGAAAGGACCTCCAAAAGAGTGAAGTAAATTGAGCTCTATGATCTGATATGATGGACAAAGGAACCCCATGCAACCTTACCAAGTCATGAATGTATAACCTAGCATAATCTTCAGCCCCATATGTGGTCTTAACCTGTAAAAAGTGAGCTGATTTTGTCATCCAATAAACCACAACCCAAATGGAATCAAAGCCCTTTCTAGTCTTAGGCAACCCAACCACAACATCCATATTAATCACCTCCCACTTCCAAGTAGGAATCTCTATGTCTTGTTTTTGGCCACCAAGCCTTTGAGGTTTGGCTTTGACTTGCTGACAACTATAGCAACTGGAAACAAATTTTGCAATGTCCCTCTTCATGGCTCCCCACCAATTTACATCCCTCAAATCTCTATACATTTTGGTGGAACCGGGGTGGATAGATAAGAAGAATTATGGGCCTTATCAAGGATTTTCTCCCTCAAACCACCAACACAAGGCACACACCACCTACCTTAGTACCTGAGAGCACCATCTCTCCCTTGGAAGAAAACCTCCATCTTGCCCTCTTTAACTAAGGCCTTCAGTTCTAACAAGGAGGGATCAGGATCTTGCTTTGCTATCACCTCATCAACCAAGGAGTACTTAGAACCACTCATATCAACAACATCACCATCACCAACCTCCTCCAATCTAACCCCCAATCTAGGAAACTGATGCACCTCCCTAGGCATCTCCTTATACCGCCATCAACATGAGCTTGGCTAGCTATAGACACCCTACTGAAAGCATCTGATATCTCATTAGCATTACCGGGATGATGATGCACACTCATATCATAATCCTTCAGAAGTTCTAGCCACCTTTTTTGTCTCAAGCTGAGATTTTTTTGAGTGAAGATATATTGGAGGCTGCGATGATTGGTGAACACATTAATATGCACCCCATACAAATAATGACGCCAAATCTTTAAAGTAAACAAAATGGCGGCTAATTCAAGGTTGTGAGTAGGATAATTCTTTTCATGCACTTTGAGTTGCCTAGAAGCATAGGCTATTACCTTACCATTTTGCATTTACACAAAATCCAAACCAACTCTAGAAGAGTCACAATACATAACAAATCCCTCTAGCCTATTCGGTAATGATAATATAGGAGCAGACACAAGCTTACCTTTGCAGGTCTGGAAGCTCCTTTCACATTCATCGGTCCACACAAACGCAACCTTCTTTTGAGTTAATTTTGTCATTAGAGAAGCAATAGAAGAGAACCCATTCAAAAATCTCCAATAGTAACCAACTAAGCCCAAGAACTCCTAATGTCTGACGAGATCAATGGTCTAGGCCAATTCCTAATCACATCATTCTTATTAGGATCCACCTTAATGTCATCCCTCAACAACACATGTCTTAGCTAGGAAGGCAACCTCCTTCAACCAAAATTCAGACTTCTCGTACTTAGTATACAATCTCTCTTCCCTTAATCTTTGCAACACAACTCTCAAATGAGTCCTATGCTCCTCCTTACCACGAGAATAGATCAAAATATCATCAATAAATACCACAATAAGCAAATCGAGGTATGGTTTAAAGACCCTATTCATAAGATCCATGAAGATGGCTGGTGAATTAGCAACCCAAAAGATATAACCACTAATTTATGATGCCCATATCTAGTGCATAAGGTCGTCTTGGTAATGTCACAGTCCCTCACCTTCACTTGATAATATCTAGACCGAATATCAATCTTAGAAAAGTGGCTAGCCCCTTATAATCGGTCAAACAAATCATCAATTCTTGGAAAAGGATATCTATTCTTAATGGTAACCTTATTGAGTTGCCGGTAGTCGATACACATTCTAAGAGACCCATCCTTCTTCTTCACAAACAACACTGATGCACCACAAGGGGATTGGATAGGTCTAATAAAACCCTTGTCCAATAAGATCCTCAAATGTTCCTTCAACTCCGCCGGGGCCATACAGTAAGAGGGAATAGAAATGGGTTGAGTATCGTGGAGGAGGTCTATACCAAAATCTATTTCCCTTTATGGGAGGAACACCGGGAAGGTCATTTGGAAAGAAATCAAGAAACTCATTTATAACGGGAACTGAATCTACGGGAAGGACTTCGTACACCACATCCCTAACCCTCAAAAGGTGGTAGAGACACCCCTTAGAGATCAACTTATGGGCTTTAATGCAAGAGATGAACGTACCCTTGACCACCACATCATGACTGTCCCACTCAAGGATAGGTTCATTTGGGAATTCAAACTTGACCCAATGGGTTCTACAATCAATAGAGGCATAGTATGCATGTAACTAATCCATTCCAAGAATGACATCAAAATAAACCATGTCCAACTCAACAAGTTCACAAGGCAATATTTTGCACAAGATGCAAATAGGACAACTTCTATAGACTTTTCTTACAACAATAGATGTATCAATAGGAGTAGACACCTCATATGACTCATGCAAAAAATCAGGCTCAACATATAACTTTTTGGAAACAAAGGGGATAACAGAAGAAAGAGTGGAACCCAAATCAATCAATGCATACACATCAAAATTAAAGATTTTCAACAAACCGATAACAACATTGAGGACCTCATCAACCCCTTTCCTCCCATGCAAAGCATAAAACCGATTGTGCTTGGGGCAAAACCTTATCGGCCATATCTCCTCAAAGGAACTGCATTAGCAGATTTTTGGCGATCCTCCTTACTCTTGTTGTGATTTCGATGGCAATCCACCTTTTATGACCCATTTCCCCACAACCATAGCATGCATTAGCATCTCTTAAGCACAGACCTTTATGACCCTTACCACACCTAGGACATACCTCATTAGGAACCATAACACCAAAACCTTGGGTCCTCGTTTAATTATTAGCAAATCTCCTATTAGAAGCATGAGAAGACCCTTAGCCTTAGTGGAACCAGCTACCCCTTCGTCTTTGGAACTTGCCATCGAAACGAGCCCTCTTAGCATCATGTCCCCTCCTCTTCCTCAACTTCTCCTCCTCCATTTGTTCATCATAGGTCATCAAATGGGACAAGTCCATGTCATTAATCAACATAGCAGACCGACATTCCTCACTCACCAAGTCGGATACACCTATCAAGAACTTGTTCATTCTATACCTTCAATCCAAAACCAAGTATGGAGCATACTTTCAAAGATGGGTTGAATTTAAGGGCATACACCTTCACACTCATAGATCCTTGTTTCAAGTTCATGAACTACACCAATTTAGGGACGAACAGGTTAAGAAAGACTGCCTTGAACTCTTCCCATAGAATGACATTGTTGACTCCCTTCTCCTCCCTTCATTGATTATAACATATTTGTGTTACCCATTTAAGTTGATAGGCCGCCAACTCCGCTTTATCTTCCGACCTCACACCCATGATAGCCAATACCTTGTAGACCTCATTAATTAATTCTTGAGGGTCCTTATCTACTTGGACCCATAGAATTATGGGGGATTCATCCTCATGAAGTTGGTTATGCACAACTTATGTAAGAAAACTGAGAGCATCTCGGAGCTCTCTATTAGCCAGTTGCTCCTCAGGTGTGTGGTCTCGTTTTCCTCTTGCATTAGTCATAATCTGGCATAGTAAAGAACAACTATTCAGGGGGGAGGGGGAACTTACTTCAACTATATAGCATGACTTAGAACATGAAGAAAGGAAACATTTCCTCAAATGTCTCACAACCTCTTACTTATAGTTATGGTGCACAACACAACCATGAATAAGACTGTAATCGACGTGGTGTGATAGACTCTAAGGATCTAACAACCGAGTGCTTTGATACATTCTTTGTCACGGTCCAAGCCTAGGGCTTGGACATGATCGGCAAATGGGGAACCCGAAGGAACCCCAAACAAGCCTTATAGTATATCATTACACATCCTTCGTCGCGGAAGCAATTAAAATGACAATGAGATATAAGCATAAATAAGGGAATTAGGATTGAGGGTAACTTCTATATCACAACATCAAGAACAAGAGAATCAAGGTTCATTGCACATATGCATAACATGTCCAACAACATGTCAACTACATAGATAAGACCAACGGCTAAGACAAGCAATTGAGCTCACCCTCATAGTCAATATATACATAAAAGAAAGATAGTATTGAACATAGCATAACTGATCATAAACTTCGTCCCGAGAGAGGAGGACTCACCAACAAGCTTGAGTTATGTCTTACTAGCCACGCGAAGGAAGATGCTCAAGTGGAGCTTCAGTTCCTACATAGTCATATCATGTAGGCATAGAGTATTCGTTAGTATGTTTGAATGTACTAAGTATATAAGATCCAATGCAACAAGTGATAGACACCATAGACAAAATGCGTAACATGGGAAATGCATTAGCTTATAGCAATATGGCATGTATGAATGATGCTTAAGTAAAACATACTTACATATAATATAATGCATGTGTAAGAAGAGATCACTATCATATTGGTGGGTTGTCACACCCTACCACCCTTCGTGATTGAAGTACAAACCCCTTCAATTGGTTGGTGGATCATCGCACTCTATTACCCGTGGTGATCGGAGTACAAACCCCTGACATGGTTGCCAAGGTACAAAGCCGCCAACATGGTTAATGGATCATCACATCCTACCACCCATTGTGATCGGGGTACAAACCCCCCGACATGGTTATCAAGATGCAAACCCCTCAACATGGTTATCAAGGTACGAACACCTTGACATGGTTACCCGGCGCGTAACCCAAGAGTAGGGCATGGTCACTTTCCAACACTATACAGAGAATACCATATATATATATATGTTCATTTCACCATCATTTAATCATCAAATAGTCAATAAACTCATAAAACATGTATTGCACCTTCAATTCCTCAAGAAACCATAACCAGACAGTTTATGAAACACTTGGCGGGTGTGTAGTGCTAGTGTAAAATCATGCAATTGTAGAGTGTTATCATTATAGGAAATTTAATGTAAAACCTTCAATAGATACTTGGTAACACCCTCAAGCAATATACCTCAAAACCCTTCATCAAATCTCATAAAAGACATAGATTCATAGCTCAGAACGTAGTAAAACAGTCACAATTTTATAAACCCCAACATAGTGTGCAGTGAATTTCATAATGAATAAGACCCATGAGTAAAACAACATTAAATCATGCACAGTTTAAGAAAAGGAAGCTTGGGCATCATAGGTTATAGAAACCCATGAAAGAAATCCACATACCTTTACTTTGGAGAATAACTTGGTGAAGATTGGAGATGGAGACTTGAAGCTTGGATGAGAGCCTTAACATCTAAATGAGGTTTGAGACTTGAAGGAGAAAAATATTTGCCTAAGTATTTGAATGAGTATTGGGGAATGATTTGAATGATATGAGGGTGAAAATTGCCTAAGCATAGTTATTTTCATATTTGGGAACACTTAGGCCCAAGACTCAAAAGACTTGGACTATAAAAAAATTAACTAGGCACAAATACATAGGTCATAGATCTATTGCAAAAAAATAATTTCTTCATCTACGTTCCCTAGTGGCGTTGCCCCAGGGGCGCGCAAACCCCACTAGAATTTGCATTCTTGGAAAATCAATATTGCTAATCGTTTACACTTAAATCAAGGTTAGGCCCATTTCCCATTCAATTTGACCCCTTGATCAAGAATATGAAGTCAGATGTTCGATATCGCACATGAATTTTGAGATATATAAAAATTATGATTATGGGTACTTCTGAGGCATATTTTCAAGAACTTTTTTGGGTCGTTATACTCTGAGTTGAGTTTTTTTAGGTTGATGAGGAGCCAACAGTTTGAGCTACTGAGTAAGTATTGAGATGATTCTTGAGAATATTCATGCCTTGATGTGTACCTCTACTCATCATTTGAGGCCGAATGACTCCAAAAGAGGGGGGGGCAATGTAACACCCGGCAAAATTTCCAAAATACCCCTAGAAGAAAGATGTGTGCATAACGCATCTATCCATGCTTTAATGGAAAATACGAGGCCAAATTTATGATCACCATGAAATATTGAGTGGGAAAATGGTCTTGCTTGATTTTTAGAGCAACCAGACCAAAAGATAATTTTTCGATGCTAAAATGCGAACTAGTGTTGGTGTGCGATAGTGGTGCGATGCACCTCCATCATGTACCAACACTTATATCTCCTAAAATTTTCTACGAGATTTGAAAACTTATTCAAAGAATTTTTATCCAAAAAACACCTAAAATATACACAGTTCGCGTCACGGATCCCGTGTCTCGAGACAACCTTTTTTTGAGTTTCATGAGGGGTATTCTAGACCTTTTCAAGCCGATTCTAGAATTAATATATGACCAAAATAGGTCATGTTAAGTATAAAAAGGTTTTAAACCTATTCTAAGTCCTTTTTAAGTCCTTGAGGTTAAAGAGAAGAGAAGAGAAGTGAGGAATTGAGGAGTTCGAAGAGAGTTCCTTGAGGTTGATTGTCCAAAGCTTCAATACAGGTATGTAAGGCTAAAATAAAAGCATAAGATTGTTCTCTCATATGCCTCATAGATAGTCTGAGAAGAGTTCAGAGTCCGTGAGTCCCCATACATATGTTCTTAAATTACTTTCTTGAATATTCTCTTGAAAATTATATTTATTACATGCATTTTCATATGTTCATGATCATCATAAATTTGATTTCATGAATTATATACTCTTCATGAGATAATGTACAACCCTATATGATAAATTGTGAAGGCATGCATAAGGTACCTAGGGATGGATTCTAGAGCCTTGACTTGAGTATGTTGAGGGTAATCTTGATGCGATTATGAGGTTAAGTTCCTTGAGCTTGATGATCCTATGACCTTCTATAATTGAATTCTTGAGTTCTGTTTAAATGACTTCCATTAATGATAATCAGTCCTTGAGTTCTTAAATTGAGAATTGAGCTTACTAAGATGAATTATAGTCCCTAAAATAATAGAGTACGTTTAAATATTAGTTAATGAAATAATAAGAGTATCCATGAGATTAATTAAGATTATAAATGCCTCGTATGAGGCTACTTGAGATGATGAGGAGTCTTATAAGCATTGAGTCTTCGGAGGAGTATCGAGCACCAAAATGAGTAAGTGAGTCCCACTTGCACTCATTACCTACGCCGACCCAACATAGAAGAGGATTGAACCATTATATCTCATGGTCCCCTCTCGAGTTTACATCCTTGAAAATATAGAGGTTGACAGAGTTCAGATCCCTTATGAATTATACTCGTTCCTTACCTGCCAAGTATGGAACGACTATGGTAACATCAGCGTGCTTGTTGTACAATCACTAGGTCATAAGTGGTTGTCTATCATTGGCATCACTTGATACTGATAAAGGTTTCATAGACTAGAGTCGAATGTTGATGTTGAGACTTGTTGAGCTAGTTCTTTTACTAGTCGTTTTATTTATTGATATTATTTTGAGACTAGTGTTGATGTGCCCATTACCTTAGTCTTCCTCTGATAGTCTAGAGCTTATTGATTGAATGGATGTGACGAGAATAAGTGGTTTGCTTGGGGACTAGCAATTCTTAGAGTGTCGGCAATGCCAAGGTTACTCTCCCGGATCATGACACTATCACTCTAGCATTGAAATAGCTCCCTTTGAAGCTTTGTATGGTAGGCACTTTAGATCCCTTATTAGATGGTTTGATGTAGGGAAAATAGCTTTATTGGGTATGGATTTGGTTTTGGAAGATATAGCTAAGGTGAGGCTGATAAGGGAGAGATTGAAGATGGTTCAAATGTCGGCAAAAGTCCTACTCCGACACAAGAAGGAGAAACCTTGAATTTGGTATTAGTGATTGGGTATATTTGAAGGTCTTATCCATGAAGGATGTGGTTTGGTTTTGCAAGAAGGGAAATTTAGCCCCAAGGTTTGTAGGGCCTTATAAAATTGTGAAGAGAATTGGTAAGGTTGCCTGTAAGTTAGAGTTTCCCTCGGTAGAGAATATGGCTCATCCAGTCTTCTATGTGACTATGTTGAGGAAGTGTGTCAGTGACCCAAGTTCTATAGTACCCTTGAACGTTGTGGGTGTCGTGGAAGATAGCTTGCCTTATGGGAATGTCCTGGTGGAAATACTTGATAAACAAGTAAAGAGGTTGAGACATAAGGATGTGGTGTCTGTGAAAGTCCTTTCGAGAAACAAAAAAGTTGAATGTGCCACACAAGAAGCTAAAGCCTATATGAAGAAGTGATATCCCCATCTTTTCAATACCGATCAAGCTTGTGGTGGTCCAATATTCCATCATAGAATCTCCTCTCCTTGCATGACATCCATCCATGTTCTTGTGAATTTGATGGTTGCATTACAAGTGCTATGTGAAACATGGTTTAAAGAGTCTTAAATGGTGGATGTGTTGTGCTTTGTATTTAGTGCATTGGGTATAGTGCAGGAACCATTCCTTAGAGCTTGCCTTAGCACATTGGGGATGAATGTTCCCAAGAGGGAGATAAAGTAAGACCCCACTTATGGGGGTAGGAGAGATGCAAGAATCAAGCTTGAAAATTTTGAAATGTCAAACTTTGTGAAAGGGTTTATGACTTGTAAGTTGGAGTACGACCGGTAAAGTAGGTCTCGTAGGATCAAGCAGATTTGGTAAAATATGGACCTTTCTGAAGGTGTGATTTTATGACTCATCATAGACTCGTAGAGCACTCTATGATTCATAGATAATGCTGTAGGGGTTTTGTGATAAATTCCAGTGACCCAAATCTCAGGAACCTCAATTTACATAAGGTCGTTACGGCTCATAGAATGACTTACGAGTGTAGATGGTGTCTGGTCGACCAGTCCAGCCAAGATTTTAATATGTGTAAATTTGACCTTTTCCCCCTCTTTTAAGCCCAAACTACATTGTTTTGATGCCATCTATGTCCCTTATAACTTTATATAACCCTAGTACATCTCATTCCTCCTCATTACAAAAACCATAAGTTTTTATACCCTCTCAAACACTCTCAAGTTCCTACAAGACTTCTAGCAAGAAGGTGCAAGATAGGGTTCCGAATTCCTCATCATCTCCCAAGGGTTTTCTGTCTACAATCATCAAGGTATGTGAGTTTGATTGTGGGAATATTACTTCCCATAAGACCAACCATTTCACTTCTCCTACTACATGAAGTTTATGAATCTTTATGGTTATTTTATGAACTCTTGCATAAGATATTATTACTATGCATTCTATGATGGTTTATTTTTATGGATTCTCATAAATTAAAACATCATGTGGAATTTATGGATTTATATGAGTATTGAGGAAGTCTTAACTAGGGTTTACTTGATAAGATAAATTTCATGCTCCCATGTCCATATTTTGGAAGATGATGTATATTGTTATGATGGGTTGATTAAGGATGATTTAGACTAATTATTTTTCCATATGTGTCTTCAAATATGATTTTTAAATAATAAGGGTTTTACTACAATATCGATGGGTTGATTTGAACAACTTTAAATAGGTTGATTTTACTTCCCTCTTGTCTTATACTCTTGAAATGCATGATTTTAAGTATATTTGCATATACCCACCATATTTGACTAAATTACATGACAAGGATTCTTTATGCTAATGAAAGATTATTGCATGAACTTACACGACAAGCATGTTGTCATAATTTATGGGTTCCCAAGCATGTGTTAAAATAATGAAAAGTTTCTACGATTTGCAAGTAAAACATTCAGCCATTATTTTATGTTTTTTTTTAATTCTCACGAGTATTGGGCGATGCCTACTAGAAGGGCTTATGACCTAAGATATATTCCTCACCCTCTAGTACAAGGCATATACGAATATGAAGGGATTTTTACCTATGCTATATTTTCACCCTCATGTACTTTCTAATACTATGCAGTATCTAATACCAACATGAAGGGGTTATGTCCTAAGCTATATTTTCACCGTCATATCCTATTCAATACCTATTAGAAGGGGGTACGACCTATGATATCTATTCACTCTCTTGTATAAGGTATTTAAATGAGCTACTCATGCCACTTTATTATGTTTATGCGAGTTGTGAAAGTATGATTATCTTCATTCATGTTAGGCTTAAGCGTTGTTTAGACATGTCATAATGAGTTTATGTTCATTAATTATTACTATGAATCTTAACTATCAAATATTATGATCCTTGTTGCATTGCACCCCGAATTCTTAGTACATTCTATGTACTAACGCATACTTTTGCATATATGATATCACCATGTAGGGACCGGAGATCCTAATCATTCCTCCACCTCCACATGGCTAGCCGGATCGCTTGAAGATTTCCGTTGGTGTGTCCTCCACTTTTGGGATAATATCCACTTTACTTTAATGCATTGTTAAGGGGCCTATTTAGACATTCTTTATCTTTTGAAGGTAAATCCACGAGATGTTTTGTCCCCCATTCTACTCACGATAGAGGTGGTACTGGATATGAAAGTTATGTATCGAGCTTGACGCTTATTATCTTATGTAATGGTGAAGATTTCCCATAGTTCCAGTTCTTTTAGATACTATATGATGTATACTGCTTTCTCTTTTATGTTTTCGCTAAACCAAGGATGTGCCATGTTTGCTCAAGAGGCTAGTTTTTGCTAGGATCTAGGCTTGGGTTGTGACAGTTTGGTATTAGGTGACATATGTGTTACCAGACATCTCGTGAAACAGGATACGACCCATAGGGTGGTTCGTGGAATGAGACCAGAAAATAACAAAAATGGCTAAGTGTGGAAGTACTTTACGAGTCTAATTATGACCCTTAGGTGGTTACACGACCTGTAACATAGCTTCATGATTTATGGTTCCGCTATGTCAGATTTTAGGAATTTTAGATGTGTTACTAGACAAATGGAACCTACTGCCCGTAACTGGGGTTTCGTAGGTTGGATCTGCTAGTTTTATTGAGAGAGTTTTGTCACTTTCATCAATTCTATTCTTAAACTATGTCACTTTGGGAATGAAAAAGGGACTCCATATCAACCTTAAATCCCTAAGTTCCTCATTCAATTCCTCATTCTTCCATTCTAAATTCTCTAAGGCAAAGGTCCTTAAATACAAGTTAGGGCAAATGCTAGGGTTCCAAAAAAACTTTGAGTTCATTTCTCCCAAGTTTTCCCAAGTTATGTAAGTTGATTTATGGGTATCCTTTCACCCATAAAGTTCCCTTTTCAAGTATTTTACCTTTTTATTTAGTTCTTTAAGTTAATATGCATGTTTATTATGATTTAATTACATTTATATTATTAATTTCTACTCATGATATCCTACAACTATTTTACTAAGTATATATGCATGTTTGCACTATTGAAGATGACCCTATGATGTATTCAATAATGATAAAGGATGGGTGTTTTTGATGATCCTTAAAAAGAGAAATTTTCTTATGTCTTATGTGATTTATGATTGATCCATTTAAAAAGCCTAGCCCACCTATTTTTCAAGTAAAACTTTGTATGATTTATTAATATGATTAGAGAATTAATGAAAAGATTTAAAGTTAAGTTTGTCAAAGATATAAACATTTTGACAATTGCCCTAAAGATTTTAATGTAGGTCCCTGATGTGTTATCAAAATTGACACATCTGAGTCCTAAAACTTTGGATTTTGTGTGGATTCAATGCTATATTTATGGTTTTATGTGTCTTTATGTTTGTTCTTATAGAAAAAGTATGTTGTCACAATTTTGGGAAAAATTACAGGTTCTGCTAGTTTTTAAAGCATTACGAGACCCTCTACGAGTCGTAGCTCAAGTTACGAGTCATATAGGTAGACTCGTGAAGGGTTCTAGTGTTGAAACAGAATTGAAGTTCAACCACACAAGACCCAGCTATAAGTAGTACATCCATCTATGAGTTGTAAAGGGAGGCTCGTGGAAACAAATAGTGTTGGATCAGAGTGGGACCAAGAGATGCAGCTGCAGACTATGAGAGGTCTATATGAGTCATAGATCAGACTATGACTCAAGAAGGTGTTTCATACCTGTGAAGTCCAAGATTGATGAATCTAAGCAGGAAAGATCGATTACAACTTGTAAACCCAGTTACAAGTCATAAATGCATGTCCTAGGGTGCATTGACTTGTTTTTCTAATTATTTTAGGGACTTGTTTCTAAACACTATAAATAGAATATTTTATGTCATTAGCTGTAGTTTTTATAATTTTACACAGTTTTGGAGATTCAGTAAAGTATAGAGCATGAAAGTAGATAGCATTCTTAGGGTATTATCTTTGGAGAAAAAATATTGGAGAGGAGGTTCACTTGTGATTTCATTGTATTTTTCAACCTTGTGATTCTCAATAGGAATTGGGTTTTATTGTTCTTCAATCTCTTAGGGTAAGTGATTAACCATATCTTCTATATTCTTTGTTTCTTTAATTGCTCAAAATATAAGTAGCTAGACCCATAACTTAGGGTTGTGGGAACCATGAGAATCTAACTTAGGAAACTCAAATATTTAGCAATTCTTCAAAAGGGCATTTGCATGTATTAAGCATTTCTCTTCGTATTGCATGTTTTCTAACCATGGCCAATATTAGATCTTGCCTAGTGTCATGATCCCAATTCAGGTAGTGATGAATAGGAAAAGAGAATGGTTAAAAGAATTCAATTGATTCCTTCTCATCTATTGACTGGCACAGTGGGTAATGGTTAGGATAGCACACTATGCAGATGGTCCAAATCCCTTAGTGAAATTCAACCTTCGCCTCAACAAAGTGTAAGAAGAACTTTCTATTACCATCCTCCATTCAATATTCTAGTTGAGAATTGCATTATATGGGGAAATTAACTTAGTGAATCATGGGAAACACAATTACCCAAGTTTCTCTCTATACTGATTGACTACTATTTTCGTAGTATAGATTAATTTCCTATTGAACATTGCAAACCCCCCGCCCATTTTTAGGGAATTGAGTTGTTTAACACTTGAATTGTTTATTGGTGAACCAAGTTGTGAAGTCCCTTATGCTCTATGTGATTCGACCCTAACCTTGGTTAGGTTTATTACTTGATGATTGCTTTATCCTCTAAGAGAGAGGTGTTCCTAGAGCGTGACCATCAAGAAATCAATGGCGCCATTGCCGAGGAATATGACGAGACATTTGGTTCACTCGTAATATAATTCAAGTGTTAATTGATTAGTTCCTTTGTACTTTACCTTTGTTTTTTTATGTGTGTTTTTAGTTTCTTTGCAGGATACACATGTGGTGTATGCCCAACAAAAGGAGTCAAGGCATTCCTTTAGATCCGATTTATTTAGAGATCCAAAGGGTTACAAGATGAATGGTTCAAGCTAATGTTAATGTCACAGTTAATGAACCTAGAAATTGGAATATTGATGTTGTTGATAGAGAGGGAAACCCACTTCTATTGGAAAATATTCCACAACCTAGAGATTTTAACGATAATGCTTATTGATGGAACTAATGTACATTGAATCCCATGGCCATAGACGCAACAAGAGTTATAGTGTTGCCACCATTACCAGCTAACACTAAGTACAGAACTTTGAGTGGGTTGCTTCAAATGCTTCAAAATCATGGTTTATTTGCTGGCATACCTTTTGAGGATCCTCATAGTCATCTGCATAATGTAGCTTTTATGTGAAAAAGAGTGATTGGGACACAAAATCTTTCCTTGTATATGGTTGGATTGCGGGTCTTCCCACTTTCTCTTATGGTTAATGCAATGGTGTGGCTATCTGAACTCCTACAAAGTTTGATAACCAATTGAGAGGATCTACCGAAAATTTTCTTGAAAAGGTACTTCCCGAGGTCAAAGAAACTCAAATTAGAAGATTAAATTAACAATTTTGAGCAATTGCTTGGTGACTCAGTTAGTACAACTTGGGAGCGATTTACAAAGTTCTTGAGAAGCGTTCTCAACCATAAAATTGTGGTTTATGCCTTAGTGGATATTTTTTATCAGTCTCTTGATGAGAATAGTCAATCTTGTGACGATACTATTATGGGAGGTATGTTCTTGGATCAATCGTTCACAAGGATAGAAGAGAGAATGGAACAAGTGGTTAAAACCAACCATGCATGGAGGCAACGAGATAGGGTCACTACAAAGAACTCTTATGACAAAAGTGTGGAGTCAGAGAAAGACAAGATCAATGAAGAAATTATACAACAACTGGTTCAACTCCATAGAAGCATGGATGTTGTGATCAAGCAAAATCATCAAAAGGTTGAATGTAGTAGTTCACCAACCTCCTTATGCCCCTATATATGATGACCCTTACTATAAAGAAGATGCTTGTATTGTGAATGAGCAGTCGGTGGGTTTCTAGACCAATGACCAAGGGTCCAATCTAGACTATTGGAGCCAAGGTATCAAAAATCAAGGTCAGACGTATAATAGAGAAGATGCTTATAGAGACAACTAGGGATATTATGAGAGAAATAAGGTTCCTAAAGCCGATTGGGATAGAAGAGATGGTTTCAAAAATGCTCCATATGTGCCACCGTAAAATCATGATGTATGTTCAAGCAACTTGAGTAACAATTCCATCAAGTAATAAACTAGTTGAAGCAACATCAAAAAGGTACATTACCGCCTAGTAATATAGTTCAAAATCCAATGAATGAGAGTTATTGTATCGCGATCATTACTAGAGGTGGCAAGAGTACCATTTGATCCTCTAATGCCAGTTAATTTGATTATGTTAGTGAGGAGATAGTTGTAGAAAAGGGTATGGTTGATGGAGATGAGTGTGGTAAGGATTTGGTAAATAAACTGTTTGAAGAGCCGAATGTAACACTCCACATTTTACTTGTACTAATTATATATGAATAAATCATGATATGGATTGGTCAAGGTAGCATCAATTCTTAAAAGCGCTTAATTCTCGTGTTAACGGGTGATATGGGAGTCTAACGCTTAAGAGGGTCTTGTGTATATGTGTTATGTCTTAATTTGAGGATATCATAACCCTAAAGAAAGTGAGAGGATTGAAGTGATTGTATAAATTACTAATCTCTTAGGTGATTCATCTATGTACTTAGCTTGAAATTGCAAGCTAAACAGAGATGAGGTTCATCATAAAATTTCTTCAAGTCCGATAACGAATAAAATCAATTTTAAGTTTGTAATTTTAGACCATGTTTTAGCATCATAAGTGGACCTTATTTTCAGTCCAAGAAGAGTGTGATAAAGGCCCAAGCGTAACACAAATCAATTGGCTATTTGGGCCCAAAACGAATTTGACAGGAATGCTGAAAACTGGCAGCCAAGTCCATTAGCATGGGGTGCCTATTTTTGCCCAAATTTGGGTTCCAAGTTGCTAAAAAATTTGCCCAACTGCCTGAGGTATTACTTGGTCAAAAATACCCAAATAAATTTGTCCAAGTAAGGCCCTTTAAGAGGGCATTATAAGCAGTAATTTTCAGCTCCCCATAGACATAGAAAAAGTTTCTGCTTTCCCCTTCTTCTCTCTACTCGTTTCTTAACCTCTCAAAGCAGTAACCAAAGGGGATTTTAGGGTTCTTTAGGAGGCTCTAAACTTTGAGGATTTAGGTAAGTAACTATATTTGCGTATTTGATATGATTCCTTCATGAAAATCAAAAAGTATATGTTGGTATGCTTTGCTGGAAAATTCTGGACAACATGTGTCTAGAAAACTGCGACACTCTTTTCTTTTGTTTTAGTAATTTCTAAATGGTGTGTGGGCTGTATTATGAAGAGAATTTGATGTTCCTAAAATTTTATGAGTTATATATGTATATATATGGTTGCTTCCCAGATTTTATTTCAATTAACAAAAGAGTTTTCTTGTGTTATCTTAAGTATGATGTTGGTTGGAAGTTGTGGGCTGTTGGATTTAAAGCTATTGACTCATGTCCTAAATGACTTGTTGGATGATATTAAAAGATTGTATTATCACTATTAGTATGTGTAAATGTTGTTGGAAAAGTTTGGTTAGAGATGGAAAAGGTTTGGAATTGTCGTCGTCGAAATGTCGCGAAGATGGGAGTAATGTTATGCTGTCCATTTGCAAGTTGTGTAGAATTGTAGTATGTTCCTCCACGACTTACCCCTGATTTGGGATTATTTTAAGACTATATTAAGACAGGTTTTATGTGGTAAAATCATTGGAAATAATATTGGTAAAGTTAAAACTGTTCTGAGATTGTTGACATTGAAGTATGGTGAAAGGATATATCGTTGTGTCGCTTGTTTGTATGTTGTGAAGTATTGTTGTGTGTTGTGTTTTCTGGGCTGTTGTGGGACTGTTAAGAGACTGAAAATAAGATGTACATGGCATGTACATAAGAGTGGTTGTTAGGAAATACATTTAAAAGTGAAAAGATTGAAGAAATGTCTTAGCGTCACCAATTGGAAGCTTGCTGTCCGGGTGATCGTTTTTATGATATTGCACTACCCAGAAGTGTTGTGTTGCTGCTAATACTAGTTTTATTCAGTAATATGGCATAAATAAATATTTGGGGGAAAGGCAGCCACTCCAAGATAGTAACGAGGTCATACAACGAGGTATGCAATGTTACTTGAATTCGTATCATTTGGCATGAAACAAAGAACCTTCGGTAAGTAAAAATAATTATCTAGTCCAACTTGACAAAAAGCCATATATCCACTCTTGCAAGGTTCATATGCTCCTATATATATATATAGTTACCTTCAAATCTATGTACATACATGGATACCAAGCATAAGAGTTCTTGATGCTAAAAAAGTTCATAAGTTATTTCATTTCATACACATTTCGTTGCTTAGGTAACATCCTCTCTTTATTTTCCATGTTGTCTTGAATGATTCTTTTCATGGTATATGTTGCATTACAATTATAAAGCTCCAACACTATGACCACCAAAAGAATAATCTCAAAGGTAATATAAAGATAATTCATTCAGTTTTGATGGTGGCAGCCCGAGGAGGTTCGAGAAGAACTTAGTATAGGGACGATCCTAATACAGTATTACGGGTGGTAGCCTGAGGGGGTCCAAGAAGAACCTAGCATAGGGACGATCCTGTTACAGACTACCACTGGTTAGTTGGTCACTTGCATTACAGTTGTGCACAGATTTTACAGTACAGATTTTACAGTAAAGGTAAAGTAATATAAAGGACATAAAGTATAGAATCCCACAGTATAACTAAAGGTGGTTTCTTATGCTACATCAGTGTATAGTATCACTTGAGTTGCTATATCATACACAGTGCTCCCTACCTTACATACTTAATACATTATCTCGTACTGACGTCCCTTACGGGGGACCTGCATTTCATGCTGCAGGTACAAGTACTAGTAGATCTTCCTAGTAGGAGTACAGGATATTCAACCGTTGTCACCAAGCTCCTGGTTACTTCGGGGCTTTGTATATGTTTAGAGTTGATGTTTATATTTTACAGTCAATTGAGGCGGGGCCTTTCCCGACCCTTATTTGATACTTCCTATTATCTATAGGCTTTGTAGACTATGTAAATTAAAGTATAGTTATGCCTCATACTTTAGACAGTGTGGCCCCAACGGCCTAGTCATATGCATTTCTCCTTTGGATGTTATCACTGTTTATCTTCTTTAAGGCATGTTAAAGGTGGAAATCCCTTATAACAGGCATAGAAAGAGCATAGTTACAGGTTAGTTCTTCTGAGCCTTATCGGCAACGGGTGCCTATTCGCCCTAACGGGCTTTGGGGTGTGACAGAATTGGTATCAGAGCGGGTCATCCTAGGGAGTCTACAAAGCCATGTCAATGTAGAATCTTGCTTATCAATGTGTTGTGCACCACATTTATAATCAGGAGGCTACATGGAATTTAGGAGTTGTTACTTCCCTTTTCTTCTTTAGATCGTGCCATAGAGCTAGGTGAATTATGTCTAACTCCTAGATTGTTTTGTACAGTAAGCAAGTATGCCACAGATAAGGAAGAATAAAGGTAAAGGGAAGGCAATAGAAGTGGTGGTTGGTACACCCAGTCAGGTGAGACAGCGAAATGAGGCTCGAGAGGAGTATTTATCACAAATATCTCCAACTCCTCAAGCTTCTGATGAATTCAGGAATAGTGAAATTCCCCCAGAACCACCTATTGATGCTACAGTACAAGGTCTCAGAAATGCAGTTCAACTACTGACTCGCATAGTTGCTGACCAAAGCCAAAGACAAAAAGGTCCTGTTATAGATACATGTGGTGCAAATAGGATAGCTAGCATGAGGATACGTCACATCCTTAATTTAGACCCTCCATCCTTCACTGGGTCTGATCCTAATGAAGATCCCCAAGACTCCATTGATCAGATTCAGCGCGCCTTTGATGTTATGCAAGTCAGTGGTACAGAGGCTGTTGAGTTAGCATCATATAGATTGAAGGGTGTGGCTATATTGTGGTATGAAGCATGGAAGCAGTCCAGGGATATAGATGCACCCCTGACTACTTGGAAGGAGTTTAAGGAGGCCTTTCTGGATCATTACATGCCATTGAAGATCTAAGAGGCCCGTGCGGATCAGTTCCTGAATCTCCATCAGAGGAATATGAGCGTGAGGGAGTATAGCCTAAAATTTAATTCCCTATCCAGGTATGCTCCTAATATGGTTTCTACTATGGCAGATAGAGTCCATAGGTATGTGGATAGACTGGATACATATTTGGTTAGAGACTGTACTATTGCATCTTTGAATAAAGACATGGACATAGCAAGGATGCAAGATTTTGCACGGAAATTGGAGGATCAAAGGCAGAGGATAAGGGTACAGGAGTCAGAAAGGGGACAATCCAAGAGGAGCAGATCTTCAGGACAATTTACACCATCCCAAGGTAAGTTTATGCCTCGGTTTTCTAACAAACCACCTAGGCTATCCTTCTCTTATTCTACAGCCAGTGCTCCACAACAATTTCAAGGGTCTAGGGGTAATTAGTTTGGTCAACGAGCTGAAGGACAATGTCCAAGGGTATCAGGATATTCGGTAGGACAACCAATGACTCCTACGCAACCCTGTAAACAATGTGGAAGAAATCATCCAGGTATATGTTGTGTTAGGATAGATGGTTGCTATTGGTGTGGTACGCTAGGGCACATGATGAGAGAATGCCCAAGGAGGCTTATGGGAGGTATAACACAATCTACTAGGTCAGCTGTTGCGTCATCATCAACAGTTCCTCCATTTGGTAGGGGTCAACAAGTACCTATGGGTCGTGGTAGAGGTATTAGAGGAGCAGCTAGCTCTAGTGGGGTCCAAAATCGCACTTATGCTTTGGGGAGTCGGCAAAATATGGAAGCTTCACCTGATGTGGTCACAGGTACATTGTCCATCTTCTCTCATAATGTATATGCATTAGTTGACCCCGGTTCTACACTATCATACATTACCCCACTAGTTGTTGGGAACCTTAAGAGGACACCTAAATTATTGAATAAACCAATTGAAGTGTCTACACCAACTGGTGAATCTATTATGGCTAGAAGGGTTTATTATGGCTGTGTAGTAACTGTTTGTGATCGTGACACATTTGTTGACCTTATTGGATTAGAAATGGTAGAATTTGATGTTATAATAGGTATAGATTGGTTATCTTCTTGCTATGCCACTGTGGATTGCCGCTCTAAGAAAGTGTACTTCCATTTTCCAAATGAGGCAGTTCTTGAATGGAAAGGGAATGTTGGGGCACCAAAAGGGAGGTTTATTTCTTATCGCCAGAAAGATGATATCTAAGGGGTATATAGGTCACTTAGTTAGAGTAAGGTATTTGGAGGCAGAATCTCCAACTCTTCAATCATTCCCAGTAGTGAATGAATTTGTTGATGTGTTCCCTAATGAACTTCCAGGCTTACCTCCTGAATGAGAGACAGATTTTGGTGTTGACTTACTTCCAAGAACTCAACATATTTCTATCCCTCCATATAGAATGGCCCTAGCAGAGTTGCGTGAATTAAAAGAGCAACTGAAAGACTTATTGGAGAAGGGTTTTATAAGACCTAGTGTGTCTCCCTGGGGTGCACCAGTGTTATTTGTACGCAAAAAGGATAGCAGCTTGAGAATGTGTATCGACTATCAATAATTGAATAAGGTGACAATTAAGAATAAATACCCTTCCCTAGGATTGATGATTTATTTGATCAATTACAGGGTCCCAAGTGCTTTTCAAAAATTGATCTGAAATCAGGGTAACACCAGGTGAGGGTGAAGGAGGAAGATATTCCTAAGACTTCTTTCAAAACAGGGTATGGTCACTTTGAATTTCTTGTTATGTCATTTGAGCTAACGAATGCACCAGCAGTTTTTATGGATTTGATGAACAGGGTATTTAAGCCATTCTTAGATGTGTTCGTGATAGTGTTTATTGATGATATTTTGGTATACTCAAGGTCAAAAGAGGACCACGCAAATAATTTATGACAACAGTTACAGGTTCTTCGTGATCGATAGTTGTATGCCAAGTTTTCTAAATGTGAATTTTGGTGAAAATCTGAGGAGGGAATAAGAGTTGATTCACAAAAGGTAGATGCTGTGAAAGATTGGCCAAGGCCAACAATGCCCACGGAAGTTTGGAGCTTCCTAGGCTTGGCAGGTTATTACCGGAGGTTTGTTAAAGGTTTTTCTTCCATTTCTGCACCTTTAACAAAGTTGACACATAAGGAAACCAAGTTCCAATGGAATGATGCATGT